>JAJPUD010026959.1:1440-15991 GCA_023553655.1 Myrmecobius fasciatus
GTCTTTTCATTAGAAATAGGTGAAATTCACCTATATCATTGAATGACCATCTTCTTCCCTGGAGGATAATGCTCATTCTAGCTGGATAGGTTATTCTTGGCTGTAATCCAAGTTCCTTTGCCCTTCGGAATATTTGGTTCCAAGCCCTTCGATCCTTCAGTGTGGAAGCTGACAGATCCTGACAGATTCTAATTATTGATCCTCGGTATTTGAATTGATTCTTTCTAGCTGCTAGCAGAATCTGTTCCTTGGAGCTATAGTCCTGAAATTTAGCCACGATATTCCTTGGGGTTTTAATTTTGGGGTCTCTTTCAGGAGGTGATCGGTGAATTCTTTCAATGGTGATTTTGCCCTTTGATTCTACAATCTCAGGGCAGTTTTCTTTCAGGATTTCCTGGAAGATAGTGTTTAGATTCTTTTTTTGATCATGGCTTTCAGGAAGTCCAATAATCCTTAGATTTTCTCTCCTACTTCTATTTTCTAAGTCAGTTGTTTTTCCTAGGAGATATTCCATATTTTCTTCTAATTTTTCATTTTTTTGTTTTTGTTTGTTTGATTCTTCAAGTCTTAGTGAGGCATTCACTTGCATTTGTTCAATTCTTATTTTTAAAGTGTTGTTTTCTTCAGTTACCTTTTAAGCTCCTTTTGTAACTGGCCAATTTGTTCATTGCACTCTTTTTCCACTTCACTAATTTTATTTTTTAATAAATTGGTGTCTTTTTCATATCTCTTTTGCAGAGCATCATATCCTTCTTGCAAGATACTGTATCCTTCTTGCACTGATTTCATTTTATTTTCCCATTTATCCTCCAGCTCTCTTTTGAGGTTCTTTATGCAGTCTTCCAGAAAAGCCTTTTGAAACGGGGACCAGTGATGGTCCTTGCTGTTTTTTTCTGGATTTTTGTCTAAAGAAACCTCTGGCTCTGGGGTCGTTTCTTTGCCTTGATAAAAGCTGTCTATGGTGAGAGCTCTCTTTTGCTTCTTCATCATTTTTTTTTTAGACAGAGTGGATATCTCTTTAAGGTAGGGAAAAAAAAAAACCTTGGCTGAAGACGCTTTAACCTGGGGCACTTCGGCGAGTTGACTTAAGGTGCTGGGCCAGTGGGGGCTAGGACTAAGCCTGAATTACTCCTTAAACAAGGCAAGTCTGCCAGAACACCTGTCCCCAATCAGGGCAGAGTGTCCCGAGTGCCTCAGATAAACTCCAGGTGTTTGGAATTTGGAGTTTGGAGTTTGGAATTTCTTCCACAATGAGCTGAGCTGAGTCCCACCCTTACTTCCGGCCTACACAGGGGTCGTCTATTTATCTCTCTGTCTGAGTCCGACTACCTGATATGAAGTTCTCCAGAGAGCCGTGCCCAAATATTTCTGAGTTCGTTGACTTGAAGATCAGTTCAGAGGCTTATTTTATTGTTGATTTGAGAGAAGATCGGAGGAGAGGCAGAAAGTCACCTTTTCACTCCGCCATCTTGGCTCCGCCCCTTCCTGATATTTCATTTTAGGCATGTCAGGCAAAAATCAAATCAAAATATTCTTCTAGGTTTCTTGTGTTGTGCTATATCTGGAGTAAGGAAACCCTAAGATCAAATTGACTTTCAGATTCTTATGAGTTAGTAGATCCTGGGTAAGTCAGTAAAATTGTTTACCCAAGTTTTCCAATCTGCAATATGGAGATAACAATAGAACCTATCATCCAAGGATGCTATGAATATTAGCTAAAATATCTAAAAAGCAATTTGCTAATCTTAAAAATCTACGTAAATGCTAGTTATTACTACTGTTGAGATTTCTGGGGTTTCAATTGTTTGGCAGATTTTGATACATAGAATCTGTGGATTATATATATTTTTTCTTCCAAAGGTACTACATATGATGGAAAGGTCACTACATGTGACTATACCCGATTGTGGCAACAGCATTGCCTATGTCCATCAGAAGACTTGAGTTCATCTCAAGGCTTTCCCATTTTCAGTCTATGTGACTTTGGGCAAGTTCTTGGGCAAAAAACATTTAATATAATTTTCCTTATCTATAAAATGAGAAGATTCTACCAAATGATACCTCAAGTTTCTATTTCTGAATCCATGATCTAAGGACAAATTCATAGTTTGAACACATATTATGATCTAATGGGGTTTTAAAGGGAAATTTTAAAGGGAAATTTAAAAGGGAAAAGAAAAAAAATTGAATTGAAAATTGATTTTGAAATCATAGACATAACTTGAGACATTAGAGACATGTAGATGTATGGGAAAGTCAATGTGAATATTCACTGACATAATTTAATTGGCCATATTTGGAGTGTGAAAGAAGTTATAAATTCAGAAAGCAGAGATTTCAAGCAGGAATTAATATAACAATACATTGAGTATGACAATCAACAAAGAAAATTGTTCAAATCTGTAGGTCTACACAAAGACTAAAAATGACATTAAATACTGTTTGAGTTAAATAACAAATTATAACAAATAGACAATAATAGCATAAATAAAGCATACCTAATTTATGATACACTCATGAGAATATTCAGAGAATATTACTACAACAGAGAAAAAATAAAGTAGTAATGAGTTGAGTTTTCATTTACCAAAATAACAGAAAAATGTATGAATTAAGACAACATCAAAAGCAAACAAACAACAAAAGAAATGGAATGTTTCTTAATTGCAGTGAAAATTAACAAACTGGAAATTTAACAAATAAATAAATCAATATTTTCAGACAAATACCATTTATCAAGCCTATTTCAAATTATTCAGAATAAAAAAAATTACCAAATTCATAAATGAGAAAGAATAGTTCAAAACCAAAAATCTCTGAATCTGGGCTTGAAAAGGGACTTACTCTGAGGTCTGTGATATTGTAAAATATGTTTTATAAACATATTTTAAAATGATTGATTCCCTCCCTAATATTACACTACCAAAATGACTATAAACCTCTTTTCTCTTTCCTCCAACTTATACCTGCACAGGAATTGTCCTTATATTGAAGTATCAATTGTGCTACACTCCATTCCCCATATAATTCACAACTATCTTGAATATGGACAGATCAATTAAAATAAAATTTCAAAAGATTTAACAAAATAAAAATAAAACAAAACAAGGATAATGTCACAAACTGTAGAGATATTTACATAGTATAAGTGGTTCCTGTTTCATTGTCCTTGAGTTCATTTATATACAATATTTCAAGGCTATTTAGGATGAAACTGAAGGGAGCATAAAAACCAACCAAAATATGGAAAAAAGCAAATATTTTATTACATAATTTTATATCAATTATAATGGAGCTCCTAAATGGCATCAAATACATTTATTATGAAATAAAATCAGCATGAAAAAAAGGACTTTCAATGCCATGAAACCTAATCAAAATAGTTTCATGCTATAGGCAAAATAAATTCAGTATTTGTTACAGGAAGTTTGGTACAATGGAAAGTCTCTTGGGTGTGGTGTCAAAGGGTTTCTCAGTCAATAAATATTTTAGTACCTACTATGTGTCAACTATTATGCTAAACACTGGGGATATAAAAACACATACAAGATAGTTCATGCCTTCAAGGAACTTAGAACTTACTGATGAAGAGAACAAGCAAAGACATGTTCAAATAAGCTACATACAGCAACAATAATAAACAATTTAAAGGGTCAAGACACTAAGAATTAAGAAAAGTTGAGAAATGTTTTTTATAGAAAATATTTTAGTTGTGAATTGAAAGAAGCTAGCCAAGCCAATAGCCAAAGGGGAGGAAGAAGAATATTGAGGCATGGGGAACAATTATAGCAAATAAAATTTTAAAAAAATAAAAAAAAAACACTGGAGAGTATAGGAATAAAGGGGCTTTTCCTTAAAATGATTAGTAGTATCTACTTAAAACCTTTAGCAAGCATCATATGTAATGGAATCAAACTAGAACCATTCCCAATAAGATCAGGAGTGAAACAAGGCTGCCCACTGTCACCATTATTATTTAATATTGTCTTAGAAATGTTAGCTTTGGCAGTAAGAGAAGAAAAAGAGATTAAAGGAATTAGAGTAGGTAATGAGGAAACCAAATTATCACTCTTTGCAGATGACACGATGATATACGTAGAGAACCCTAAAGACTCAACTAAAAAAACTACTAGAAACAATTCACAACTTTAGCAAAGTTGCAGGATACAAAATAAATCCACATAAATCATCAGCATTTTTATATATTACCAATAAAGTTCAGCAGCAAGAGATACAAAAAGAAATTCCATTCAAAATAACTGTTGATAATATAAAATATTTGGGAATTTATCTGCCAAGGGATAGTCAGGAACTATATGAACTAAACTATAAAACACTTTCACACAAATGAAATCAGACCTAGTCAATTGGAAAAACTTAAAATGCTCATGGGTAGGCAGAGCAAATATAATAAAAATGACAATACTACACAAACTAATTTACTTATTTAGTGCCATACCAATCAAACTCCCAAGAAATTATCTTACAGATCTAGAAAAAATAGTAGCAAAGTTCATTTGGAAAAACAAAAGGTCAAGAATTTCAAGGGGATTAATGAAAAAAAAAAAAGGCTGACGATGGTGGACTTGCTGTACCAGATCTAAAACTATATTACAAAGCAGCGGTCATCAAAACCATTTGATACTAGCTAAGAAATAGAGTAGTCGATCAGTGGAATAGGATAGAATCACAAGACAAACTAGGCAATAACTATACCAATTTAGTCTTTGATAAACCCAAAGACCCCAGCTTTTGGGATAAGTATTCACTATTTGACAAAAACTGCTGGGAAAACTGGAAACTAGTGTGGAAGAAATTAGGGCTTGACCGACATCTAACACACATACCAAGATAAGATCTAAATGGGTTCATGATCTGGATAGAAAGAGTGATCCTATAAGTAAATTAGAGGAATGTAATATACTTTACCTCTCAGACCTATGGAGATGGAATAAATTTATGTCCAAAGAAGAACTGGAACTCTTAATTGAAAACCAGATAGATAACTTTGACTATATTAAGTTAAAAAGGTTTTGGACAAACAAAATCAATGCAGACAAGATTAGGAGGGAAGCAATAAATTGGGAAATCATCTTTACATTTAAGGGTTCTGATAAAGGTCTCATCTCTAAAATATATAGAGAATTGTCTCATATTTATAAAAATTCAAGCCATTCTCCAATCAATAAATGGTCAAAGGATATGAACAGACAATTTTCAGAGGATGAAATTAAAACGATTTATAGTCATATGAAAAGGTGCTCCAAATCGCTATTGATCAGAGAAATACAAATCAAGACAACCCTGAGGTACCCCTTCACACCTGTCAGATTGGCTAAAATGACAGGAAAAGTTAATGATAAATGTTGGAGGGGATGTGGGAGGGCTGGGACACTGATGCATTGTAGGTGGAGATGTGAACGGATACAGCCATTCTGGAGAACAGTTTGGAGCTATGCTCAAAAAGTTATCAAAATGTGCATACCCTTTGACCCAGTAGCATTTCTATTGGGTTTATATCCCAAAGAAATCATAAAGGAAGGAAAAGGCCCCACATGTGCAAGAATGTTTGTGGCAGCCCTTTTTGTAGTGGCTAGAAACTGGAAATTGAATAGATGCCCTTCAATTGGAGGATGGCTGAATAAATTATGGTATATGAATATTATGGAATATTATTATTCTGTAAGAAATGACCAGCAAGATGATTTCAAAGAGGCTTGGAGAGACTTACATGAACTGATGCTGAGTGAAATGAGTAGAACCAGGAGATCATTATACACGGCAACAACAGTAGTATATGACGATCAATTCTGATGGACATGGGTTTCTTCAACAATAAAATGTTTCAAACCACCTCCAATTGTTCACTGAAGAAAGCCATATACACCCAGAGAGAGGGATGTGAAATGTGGACCACAACATAACATTCTCATACTCCTTGATTGATGTTTGCTTACATTGTGTTTCCTTTATCTGATATATCTTTTGGGTAGATAAGATTTTTCTTGCACAACAATGATAAGTTTGGAAATATGTATACATATATTCGATTTGCCAATATTTTAACATAATTAACATGTAGTGGATATCCTGCCATCTAGGGGAGGGATGGGGAGTTGGGGGGGAAATTTGTAACAGAAAGCTATGTAAGGATTATTGTTGAAGAATTACCCACACATATGTTATGCAAATAAAATAAAAAATTATTTTATAAGAAAAAAAAAGAAAATATCACAAGCTGGGACATGGAGTGTTGAAACAGAAAGGGGGCTACTTTGACTTGACAGAACAGCATAAGGCAGGTAGCAAGGTTTTAAAAAGTCTAAATTTGGGCTCAATAACCACTTCAGATGCCTACTATCAATATGACCCAGGACAAGTAGCCTAATTTTCCTGTGTCTTTGTTTTTCGTTTGTTTGTTTGTTTAGATTTCAAGTTAATAGAACTGAGCTAGTCTGTCCCAGAGGTCCCTTCAGGCTCTAGTTCTAGATTTTGTAGTTTATAAATGCCATCAATTTATGGTCTACAAGTATCAGATTTAATTCTTTTTTTTCCATCCAGTTTTTAAAATACATTTTCTTCTATGGCTCCTTTTTTGCCTTGATGTCACAAAGTATATGTTGATTTATTTTGGAAGTACATTTCCAGTTATTTTTAGAATTTCTTTATCTCCTCATTTCATTCTGTTCAGCAAAATTGGACACAGAAGCGCAAAGACTTCCTTGGTGTTCCTTTTTCAAATACATTTTTTTTCCCTGTATACTATACCAGAAAATAGCCAAAATATTAATAATCTATGCTGTTCTTGAAAGTATACTAAAATTATTTCCATTATCTTTGATATTTGCCTCTTATGTAGAATTTGTGAGACATTCTTCCATTTAGATCCAACTTGCATTTGTATTTTTATAAGAATATCATAATTGATATGATTCATTTCCTCTAATAATAGACTGGATAATTAGTCACTGGAAAATGATGTCATATTTAGACTATTATCAGCTAACAATATTTACAAAAAAGTCTAAAAATTATTTTGCTCTTTCATAAAAGAAAGGAGGCAACACAGAGCACAGGCCCATTTTTCATTTTATTTTATCAAATCTATTAACTTATAATTAATCATCATTATCCTTCTAGCAGGGAATTCTGCATACTTATCTCAGTTGGGCTTGGGAAATACATATAATCTCCTTTTATACCTGTAGTGGAAAACTTTCTAGCATAGTAGAACCTTCTAAATTTCATTCTCTGCTTCCATAGGCTTCAATAACTTGGGACTATCTCCATTCCATCATAAGGCATAATAGCAGGCCTATTTGGACATCAGATTGCATAAAATTGAAGTGAATCTAATTGTTTCATGATTTTCCCCAGTAATAGTCACAATCTAATATGAGAAAACAGAGAAACGAGGTGACAGTTTATATGCAGATAAAGATTGATCTAGTGGAAACATCATGAGGTCAAGTCTATTAGGCATGTTAGGATACTAGTAAAAATATCATTGAAATTTCTGATCCAGATGTCTAAATCATGGAGGGGAATTAGATGTATATGTGAAACAGACAACTTTGAGAATAGAGAAAAGTTGAATGAAAGACAGCATGAGGGAGAAGGGAAGACTTAGGAACAGTAAAGAGTAGAAATTAAGAAAACTTTTCAGAAAAGCCAATTGGAGATTTCAAAATTTTGGAAAGAAGATTGTTCTAGGTAATTACATGATGTTAGGCAAATTATTTCAATAATCTGGGTCTTAATTTCCTTATCTGTAAAATGAACAGGTGGCCTACATGATTCTTAAGTCCCTTCAAGGTTGATATCAGTCCTCTCCTTCTATGAAATGAGCAGAAGTGAGATTATTAGTCACAGGAGGAATATACATAATTAATGTAATAAATAGAGCACAGTAATATATATATATATATGTATACATTCATATGTCAATATGGTAATAAATATAATAACAATGTCCAATATACTATATATTTAAATATATGTATATGATACAATAATATATGCAAAATGCATTTAATATCACAATGAAATAACATGTTTAATATAATGTACATAATATAATAATATGAAAATAATATTGCATTGTTATTATAATACTTAAATAGTACATATATTATATATATAATTTTATACTATAGTAATAAAACCACAGAGATCTCATTGTAATAGGAATTGAAACAGAAGTCCACAGAAAAATATAGCTTACTTATGCATTTGTAATTGGAAAGCCGTATATAAATCAAATTTTACAAATCAATTGCATCCACCACCGCAGAACATTGCATTTTAAAGGAAATTATTGTTGAATTATATTGAAATCTCAGTATGAATGCAAGAGAGAAAAATGAAAAATAATGATTTTTTTCTTTACAGAAATTATTTTTGTATATTCATATACATATGTGTGTGTTTATGTGAATGTGTATATGAACATAAATAGTTCTCTCTAATTTATCAGTGGCACCTTCATAGGTTGTTCCTCAAAAGAATAATAATATCACCTAATATTGCTCTTAAATTTCAAAAATGTAATAGTTAATTCCTTAATAATCTTCAATATAAAAAAAGATGCTTTGGTTCATTTATCATACTAGGAAATTCAATATTCAAAGTATTTCCAAATTCCCATAGATATTCAACAGAATAAAATCTTGGAAGCTGAATGAGAATATTTTGCTGCTTTCACTGCATCTAATGTAAAGGTGCACAAATTTGCAGACCTATCTGATATTATCAATTAGGGTTGTGAGTGCAGCAAAAGAGCCTACTGCATGCTCTTCTCTCTATTTTACTTATTTCAGTCTAAGTAATAGTCAAAGGAGGATTCTCATAATTCCCTATGTTATAAAACCCTAATTTAGTTGGAATAAATTGCAGTTGTTGCAGGATAGTGATCTGAATTAATGGAATTTCTGAAATATAGCATTTGGTGTAATTTCATTTTAAGAAAATTATGCAGCTAAATTTTTGTGAAGTACATATAGTAATTCAAATCAACCTAACCAAGAGCCTCTAATTAGAGGATTTGTGAGCACCTGCCTAAATTAATTGGCAATAATAATTTTAATTAATTTATTATAAATTTACATGTAAATTAATGCTATTAAGGAACATGAAAACAATTAGTTCTTTCTAATAATAGCATCTCCTTCTGAAAAAAACATATAGTCTCATTTATACTAATTTTCAATATGAAAAAAAAAGTTTGTCAAGCCATATTTTTATTTAGAAGACCTTGATTTATGTATTGGCTTTGCCACTTATCAACTGTGTTGTTACTTAATCTTTCTATGACAAGATTATCAAAGATATTTAACAAATATTTCCTCATAGGTTGTCTTATGGCTATGAATCATGGATTACTACAATTTATGAGGAACTGAAAATAAACCTTACTCAGGGAGCAATTGAGAAGATTATGGTAGATGTGAGGAAGCCATAATGCCTAATGAATAAGTAAGTTAAGGGGAAAAAAGGAATGTTGTTATGACAGACAAACAACATTGAAGAATAATTTAAGCTCTTAAAAATAACTGATGGATACTTCTCTTGGCAAATTTGGCATTTGAAATGAAAAAAAAGACCTTCCTGTCAAATTTTGGGGAAGATAAGACTGGACAATGTGGTGAAGGAAGAAGATCCTGTATAGACCAACTCTCTCCTCATAACTTCAATAAAGATATAGTAAAAATACTAGCCTGAAGATGTACAACCACAATTAAAAAGTAGAGATGCTAATGCTATCTAACATAAATCAGTATTAGGAGGTGGCCTGAAGCCTCTTGGCATTATAAAGGGCATCTGGCTTAAACAGCCAGGCTGGGTTTGGTTTTGAGGTTTTCTGCAGGTCAATATCAAGGTCATGAATCCACTATGGAGCAGTCTGAATCTATGTACTAGGCAAGCAGCTATCATATGATACAACTTGATGTACTATTTTCTTATCCTAGACCTGAGAAAGCAATCATAGGACCAGCATGGGTAGAGCTTAAGGCTGTGTCCTGGACAAGGATGAGGAACAGAAGTGATACATAGCTGGATGAGTCTGATGATTGATAAGGTTTGTGGATTTAGCTATGAAACTAGTAGCTGAGTAACAAGGGCAAGAAACTCAGAATGATGGTAAGGCTAGAGTTCTCTTGTTCTGAACCCACCCAACTAGGTGACAGGCTTTGGGGCCAACATCACTCTTCTAGAGATCTACAAAGTATTATATGTGCCACATCTGCAATTGTGTCACCTAAAAGTGTGTTTTCAAATTTCATTCAAATAATAGGAGAGAGAACAAATTCTAGATTATTTAGGTCTGAACTACCCATAAGAGCTTAGAAAAACATACCACACAATACTAGAAGAAAGAAGAAATAAGGCCACAGGAAACACAATTTAAGTCCAGTAAAGGTCCCTGCCATCACTTCACTAGTATACAGAGCCAGAACCTAGCATGAAATTCCAATGTGGAAAGTAAGGCTAGAAAATCAAAAACCTGAAAAAGACATATATAACAATGAGCTTTTATGAAGTCAAGAGGCCCCAGGACAAAAAAAAAAATAAAACAGAAGAGAATGACTCTACAATGTCTATAAACTAATCTTGATAGCTTGAACACAAGAACAATTGTAATTCCTTTGGGGAAAAATGAGCTAATTAAAAAACCTATCAAATCATAAATGAAATGAAATTTCTTGAATTGGAAAAGAAATGTGAGTGCTAAAGAAAAGATGCTGAACTAGAATCAGTTGTTTTATATAAGAGAAAAAAAACTTCACCCACATAATAGTTGCCTGAAATTATAATGGACCAAAAATAGTCAGTCTTTTTTATATGACCAAACATGTTAAAACAAACAAAAAAGGAATGGAAAAAATGTTATTCTATATAAAACTCAACTGACTTAATAAATAAAGAAGAAAAAATTAATAATGACTGGACTGCCAAAATGTCTTGACCAAAATAATCACTCTGTATAAAATGTTTCAAGAAATGATGAATGAAATCATTTCAATTTTATTAGGAGTGCTCTTAAAAACTGAAGTAAGAAAAAAAAATACACTGGTCATCTCCTAAAAGAAACTTGAAAATTAAAATGGTTAGCAATATCATAGAACATAAAGTTTCTATATCAAAGAAAAAGAAACCTACAAAGAGATAAAGAACTGAGAAACCAGTGCCGGTATCATACAAGATTTAGCAGCTACCCTTATAAAGGATCTGAGAGTCTAGTATTGCAAAGGCAAACTATAAAGGTTTACCAACATGTATATTTATTCAATAAAACAGAGTGTAAATCTATAGATAGTTCAGAGCAAGAATGCAGTTTTAATAAAATATATGACTCCCAAGAATTGCTAATGAAAAGATTGGAACTGCATAGAAATACTGAAGTGCAAATACAAGAATCAAAGAAATATGAAGTGTTTACCTTCTAATTATGGGGGAACAATTATCCCTCAGAATTTGAATGACACTAGTGGTCATAAAGGAATCAAAATGATATAAAGGGCCTTGGGGTGGTTTTGTAATAAATTGATTATTTTATAAGTAGAAAGAAAAGTGAAGAGGAAAAGATGGGATGATGAGAGAGATTTCATTTGAATTAGACAAAGGGAAATAGAATAAATACATATGCCCTTACACACAGATATATAAAAACATCCTTTAGAAATATATTCAGTTCAAAACATTTAGAAACTTAAAGGTCATTTAGTTCATCTTCATTTTTCAGAGAAGGAAACTGTAAGAGAGAAAAAATGAATAATAAGAAATGCATTTCAGGACATTAGCTTACGAGGAGTCATATAGAAAGATAATCATTAAAAGGTAACCAGAATACAATTATCTGTGTTAGAAAACATCAATTATTAATTCATCTGAAAATGTGTACCGAAAGGTGAAATCTGAGTTAAATTTATTGAAGTAAGGTAAGATGCACTCAACCAAAGGAGGAATATGAGGACAATTTTGAATGGTATGGTCTTTTGGGAACTTGTAGTAGAACAATGCAAACTTCAAGCAGCAAGAAAAGTTCATACAAATTCTTGGATTCTGAAACAAATTCTAAGACTAAGCAGCCAGAGGAAGGTCAAATATTTGAATAATTACTATATTCAAGGTTCATCCTCTTCAAGGTAGCACTAGGACATCTAAGATCTGGTTGGAGGAGGTAGAATTGTCTTACCAAGCCTCATCTATTCTGATTTCTCAGGCAAAGACAAAAATCTTTGTACTAGAAAAGTGAGAACAAAAAACAGTTTATTAGCAATTAATTCTCCCAAGCAAGTAGGGGAATATGTGGCCACCTTTGATGAGTTCAAAAACCCAAGCTTAGATGAATTGTATCTTCAATTCTCTCAATCCAAAAAAGTAGCAATTTTTTTTCTCTTTAAGAGATTGTGAAATATATATGAGATTGGGGTAAAGAAAATAATGTAAAAAAAGAAAAAAAGAAGAGAAAAGAGAAAAGGCAATAAAAGGTAAAAGGAATTTGTACTATATAGACCAGTTTGATTTAATCTTGTAAAAATTTTAGAAATAAGAAAGAAATGATTAATTGGCATCCCCCCAAAAAAAGTGGTAATCACAAAAAGCCAGCTGAAAAGGCTTAATAAACATTAGGTTATGGCTTAAAAACTTTAGTTTTTATGAGATTGGTTGATAAGATGGAAAATATAGATATAAAGTTTTAAGCAAAAACATTTTAAAAATCCTTCATTTGCATTTGTCACATAAATGGGATAGAACTAGCATAATGGATAACAGGATACAACAATATCATGAAAGGTTAGAGCATTGAACTGAAAATAAGATGACAAAATTGTGATATACATATTGTCTTCCACTTGCATTCAAAAAATCAACTTCAGAAGTACAGAATTATTGAGAAGAGTTGAGATTAAGAAGCAATTGTCTAAAAGATCTGGGAAGGTGAGGCAGAACCAAACTGATGGAAAATAGAACTTTGAGCTCTTCCTGGCTTCCCTCAGATCAACAAAAATTCAAGCCTCTAAATGGGTTTTGTAGTGACAGAAAAAATATTTGGAGTGTAACAAATTTCCAGCAGAAGATATTTTGGAAAAAATTCAGGAAAGGTCTTTCTCAATTAGGCAATGTAGAAAGTGTTGCAGGCCAGATTAGACCTTTGTAGTGCATTGTAGGGAGACACAAGGTAGAGAGATTTCTCCAAGTTGGAGGAATCTAACGAGAGGTTCATGGTTAAAATCCATCACTTTTTGCTACTCTCTCCTGATTCAGAACTCAATAGATCACATACTAGCTGTGAGACCTCCAACACAACTACAGAAGGCAAGTAGTGAGACCCTCAACATCATCATAATGTGGAACTTAGCCATTTTTAGCATGGGAAGGTAGTTGGCAGGACCAACCCGAGGGCGGCATAAAGCCACTGTGTTTGTAGGGGGAAACTTTGAACAGTCTCCTCTTTATTCTAAGAGCAGATCTCTTTAAAGGTGAGCAAAAATTAAAAAGAGACCTGACCATAGATAGCTTTTATGGAAACAAAGAACAGACCTCAAGCCCTGAGGAGATTAAAAGCAAAATATCTCCTGAAAAAAAGCCTCAAAGAGTAATATAGCTTAATCTTCATCTTACAAGGCTCTCATGGAAGAATGCAAAAAAGAATATTTAAGGAGATATAGAAGAAAAATGGATAAAGGGATTGAGAGCTCTGGAAAAGGAAACATAGAAATTGTCAGAACAAAATCAATTCTTAAAGAATACTTTTGTCAAAATGGAAGAAGAAAACAACTCCCTAGGAAAAAAAAATTCTGAAATGGAAAAAAATCTAATGAACAAAAGAACTCATTTAAGAATTTAATTGACCAAATGCAAAAGATTATAAAAAATCTTACTGAAAAAAAAATAATTTACTAAAAATTAGAATTGAAAAAATGGAAGCAAATGACATCATCAGGAAAAAAATGAAAAAAAAATTGAAGAAAATTTGTAAAATACCTCATTGGAAAAATAACTGATCAGGAAAATAGATGGAGCAGAGACAAAAATAAGAATTCTGAACAGCCAGAATTATTGGACTACCTGAAAAGCATAATAAAAAATAAAAGGCATATACATCTTTCAAAAAATCATCAAGAAAAATTACCCTGATTTCCTAGAACCAGAGGGTAAAATAACCATTGACAGAATCCACTGATCATCTCCTAAAAGAGATTCCAAAATGAAAACTTGTATGAATTTTTTGAAATTCTGAAAATTAAAGGGGAGATTAGTAAATTTGAATATAAGATAATTTTGAACTAATAAAAAACTAAAAATTAGTTTTATGAAAAAGCAAACAAAATAGATAAGTATTTAGTTAATATCATTAGGTAAAGGAAAGAAGAAAATCAAACTGATAGTATCAAAAATGAGAAGGGTGAAATCTTCACCAACGAAGAGGAAAGTGGAGCAATAATTAGGCACTATTTTGCCCAACTGTATGCCAATAAGTATGACAATCTAAGTAAAATGGATAAATATTTACAAAAATATAGGTTGCTCAGATTAACAGAGAAGG
>JAJPUD010026960.1:0-13203 GCA_023553655.1 Myrmecobius fasciatus
GTTTGCTATGTCAGGGTCCCTCTTATGTCGTAGGACTTCATTTCTCAGGAAATGAGTTCACCAACTTCCTGAGCTCCCCACAGTCTAAACGAATGAACGTGTCAGTGCTGAGAACACTTGGGAATCTTTCAGAATAGGGGGCCAGGGGCTTCACCTCTAAGAATGGGCTGCCCTTGGCCACCTTTCCATGCTTGCTCCTCCTTCATACCAATACATTGTTGAAAGTCAGAATAAACAATCGCAGAAACGCATAGTGAATCTCGTGAGCAGAGATGACTTGGTTCATTGTACCTCTATCCCTGGCCCTTAGGAAACCTCCAAAGACACAGGAAGTGTTTGTTCAATATTTAGGGACTGGATTGGATTGGAAAGCAATTATTGCTCTGGTTTGGCCCCACCTGGTCAAAGGAAGAGCTGCTCTCTAGCCACCAGGTGGCAGTGCTCCCTGACCCAATATGACACCTCCTGTATCCCCTGTCTAAACACTAACAGCCAACATTTTTATAACACTAGGTGTCAGAGGCCATGTTGAGCACTTTGACAACTATTATCTCATTTAATCATCACATCATTAGGATATAGGAATTGGTATTGTTCTCATGTTCTGCATGAGGAGCCTGAAACAGAAAAGGCTTAACTGGAAGGTCACATGGCTTGATCCCAGTTCAGAATGGTCTGAGGCTAAATTTCAATTTGGGAAGATCTTCCTAAACCCAGCTCTAGCAGTCCATCCACTATACCATCCAGCTGCCTCTAATAAGTTATCAAAGCCAAAGACATTCATCCTTGGTGGGCAAACCTTTTCTGGATGCACTTACCAAGGATGGTCAGTAGAGCATGGATCTGGAGCTGGAAAGACCTCAGAAACTATCTAATCCAATCCATTCATTTTGCAAACTCAGGCTTAAAAGTATCTTCTCCCTCCATACTCCTTCACTGGGTGATGATATCAACTTCCGTGGATTCAGTTGTCACCTTTTGGCAGATAACTTAGATCAATTTGGCCCTCTCTAACCTGTCTTCTCACCTGCAGTCTAACATCTCCACTTACCCCTTTGAAACTCAAGATGGATATCTCATAGACAACTTAAACTCAACATACCCCAAAACAAATTCATCAAGGTTCACAAACTTGATTCTTCTTTCTTCCTTACTCTGCAACCCTAAGCCATTAATTCCTATTACTTCTTCCTTCACAAGGTCTCTTGTATACATTTCCTCCTTTCCACAATCCTAATTTAAGCCTTATAATTTTCCCTACTCAATCCAATCCCTCATGAAAATTGCCTTGCAACCTGAGGGAAAGAGCCAGTAAGAATAGGACCATTTCATGTTACTTTATTTATATATCTATTTTTTTGCTTAGGCCATTGGGGTTAAGGGAGTTGCCTAGGTTCACACAGTTAGGAAATGTTAAGTGTTTGAGTGCGATTTGAACTCAGGTCCTCCTGACTTCAGGCCTGTGCTCTATACACTGTGCCATCTAGCTGCCCCCCCCCCCCAGAGAATAGAGCCATGCAATGAACAAATTGGACAATTAGAAAAGGAGCTTAAAAATGTAACTGAAGAAAATAATACATTAAAAATTAGAATTGAACAAATGGAAGTGCAAGAATCAATAACACTTCAAGAATCACTTAAAAACAAAAAAATGAAAAAATAGAAGAAAATATGAAATATTTCCTAGGAAAAACAACTCACCTGCAAAATAGATCTATGAGAGACTATAAGGAAAATTGGATGTTCTAAATGCCATGATTAAAAAAAGAACCTAGACACTATCTTCCAGGAAATCATGAAAGAACACTGCCCTGATATTTTAGAATCAGAAGGCAAAATCACCATCGAAAGATTTCACTGATCATCTCCTGAAAGAGACCCCAAAATTAAATCCCCAAGGAATACCGTGGCTAAATTTCAGGACTATCGCACCAAGGAAAAGACATGGCAAGTAGGTAGAAAGAAACAACTCAAATACTGAGGAATAGTTATTAGGATCACCTAAGATCTGTCAGCTTCCACATTAAAAGATCAAACTGCATGGAACTAGATTTCCCCAAAGGGAAAGCAACTTGGACTACAGCCAAAAATAAGCTATCCAGCTAGAATGAGCATTATATTCCAGGGAAGAAGATGGATATTTACTGATATAGGTGAATTTCACCTCTTTCTAATGAAAAGACCAGATGTGAACAAAAAATTTGACCTCCAAACACAGAACTCAAAAGAAGCATACAAGGGTAAAAAGGAAAGAACTCTTAAGAACTCCATTTCTACTATGGGTATACTTAAAAGAATGGGGGTATAATTTGATTTTACTTTGATAATATGAAAAAGAAACTAGAGGTAGAAGGGGCATCACACTAGAAAAAGAGGGAAAAGGAGGTAAAATAAGGTTAAAAAAAAGAAGTAAAAATAAGGTAAAATCTCATAAAAAGACAAAGAAAACATAATATAATTAAGGGAAAGAAGGAAGGGGGATGAGCATTGTGTGAATCTTATTCTCATCAGATTGGGCTCTAAAAGAGTATATCAGACAAAGTCGGTGTCACTTCATTCAGCATCATCTCATTTAAGTCTCTCCAGGCTTCTCTGAAATCATCTTGCTGGTTGTTTCTAACCAAACAATAATATTCCATAAGATTAATATACCATAATTTATTCAGCCACTCTCCAACTGATGGGCATCCATTCAGTTTCCAGTTTCTAGCCATTACAAAGAGGGCTGCCACAAACATTCTTGCACATGTGGGGCCTTTTCCCTCCTTTAAGATCTCTTTGGGATACAAGCCCAATAGAAACACTGCTTGGGTCAAAGGGTATGCATAGTTTGATAACTTTTTGAGCATAGTTCCAAATTGCTCTCCAGAATGGTTGGATCACTTCACAGTTCTACCAACAATGTTGCAATGTCCCAGTTTTCCTACATCCCCTCCAACATTTGCCATTTTCTTTTCCTGCCATCTTAGCCAATCTGACAGTTTTTTAGTGGTATCTCAGAGTTGTCTTAATCTGATCAATAGTGATTTGGAGCAACTTTTCATATGACTACAAATAGTTTCAATTTCTTCATCTGAAAATTGTCTACTCATATCTTTTGACCATATATCTATGGGAGAATGTTTTGAATTCTTAAAAAAAATTTGAGTTAATTCTCTTTGTATTTTAGAAATGAGGCCTTTATCAGAACCTTTAAATATAAAAATGATTTTCCACTTTATTGCTTCCTTTTCAATCTTGTCTGCATTACTTTTGTTTGTACAAAATCTTTGTAACATAAAATAATTCAAATTACCTATCTGGCATTCAGTTATGAATTCTAGTTCTTGTGTGGACACAAATTCATTCCTTCTCCAAAGATGTGAGAGGTCAACTATCCTATGTTTCTTTAATTTGCTTATAATATGACTCTTTATGTCTAAATCATGAACCCATTTAGATCTTATCTTGGTATGTGGTGTTAGCTGTAGGTCAAGCCCTAATTTCTTCCACATTAGTTTCCAATTTTCCCAGTAGTTTTTGTCAATTAGTGAGTTCTTATCCCCAAAATTCAGTTTTTTAGGTTTGTGAAACACTAAATTGCTGTAGTTATTTACTGTTTTGTCCTGTGATCCTATCCTGTTCCACTGATCGACTATTCTATTTCTTAGCCAGTACCAAATGGTTTTGATGATTATTGATTTATAGTATAGTTTTAGATCTGGTACAGCTAGGCCACGTTACTCAGCATTTTTTTTCATCAATTCCCTTGAAATTCTTGACTTTTTGTTCTTCCAGAAGAACTTTCTTACTATTTTTTTGAGATCTGTAGGGTTTTTTAGATTCTGGGAGTTTGAATGGTATGGCAATAAATAAGTGGATTAATTTAGATACTATTATCATTTTTATTATATTCACTCGGTCTACCCATGAACACTTGATATTTTTCCAACTGAATAGATCTCACTTTATTTGTGTGGAAAGTGTTTTGTAGTTATGTTCATATAGATCCTGACTTTCCCTTGGGACATAGATTCCCAAATGTTTCATACGATCGACCATTATTTTGAATGGAATTTCTTTCTCTATCTCTTGCTGCTGAACTTTGTTGGTAATATATAAAAATGCTGTTGATTTATGTGGATTTATTTTGTATCCAGGAACTTTGCTAAAGTTGTGAATTAAGTATACCATCATGTCATCTGCAAAGAGTGATAATTTGGTTTCTTCATTACCTACTCTGATTCCTTTTATCTCTTTTTCCTCTCTTATTGCTAAAGCTAACATTTCTAATACAATGTTAAATAGTAATGGTGACAGTGGGCAGCCTTGTTTCACTCCTGATCTGATTGGGAATGGTTTTAGTTTGTCTCCATTACATATGATGCTTGCTAATGGTTTTAAATAGATGCTACTGATCATTTTAAGGAAAAGCCCATTTATTCCTATACTCTCTAGTGTTTTTAATAGGAAAGGGTGTTGGATTTTATCAAAGGCTTTTTCTGCATCTAAGGAGATAATCATATGGTTTTTGTTAGTTTGGTTATTAATATAATTAATTATGCTGATAGTTTTCCTAATACTGAACCAGCCCTGCATCCCTGGTATAAATCCTACTTGGTCATAGTGTACTATTTTGGGGATGACTTTCTGTCATTTCATTGCTAATATTTAAAATTTTTGCATCAATATTCATTAGGGAAATTGGTCTATACTTTTCTTTCTCTGTTTTCACCCTACCTGGTTTAGCTATCAGCACCATATCGGTCTCATAAAAGGATTCTGGCAGTATACCTTCTGTCCCTATTTTCTCAAATAGTTTGTGTAGTATTGGAATTAATTGTTCTTTGAATGCTTGGTAGAATTCACATGTAAATCCATCTGGCCCTGGAGATTTTTTTCTTAGGGAGTTGGTTAATAGCTTGTTCTATTTCTTTTTCTGATATGGGGCTATTTAAATAATTTACATCTTCTTCTGTTAACCTGGGCAATCTATATTTTTGTAGATATTCCTCCATTTCATTTAGATTGTCAAACTTACTGGCATAAAGTTGGGCAAAGTAACTCCTAATTATTGCTCTAATTTCCTCTTCATTGGAGGAAAGTTCTCCCTTATCATTCTTGAGACTAACAATTTGATTTTCCTCTTTCCTTATTGTTATCAAATTAACTAAAGGCTTATCTATTTTGTTAGTTTTTTCATAGAACCAACTCTTAGTTTTATTTATTAATTCAATAGTTTTTTATTTTCAATTTTATTAATTTCTCCTTTTATTTTTAGAATTTCCAATTTGGTATTTAATTGAGGGTTTTTAATTTGTTCTTTTCCTAGTTTTTTTTTAATAATAAGCCCGAATCGTTGATCTTTTCTTTCTCTATTTTATGCAAGGAAGCATCTAGAGATATAAAATTGCCTCTTATTACCGCTTTGGCCGTATCCCACAAATTTTGGTATGTTGTCTCCTTATTGTCATTCTCCTGGATGAAAATATTTTTGTGTCTATAATTTGCTCTTTCACCCATTCATTCTTCAGGATTAGATTATTTAATTCCCGATTAACTTTTGGTTTATTTTCTCCTGGCCTTATATTGCATGTGAGTTTTATTGCATCATGATCTGAAAAGAATGTATTTACTATTTCTGCCTTTCTGCATTTGATTTTGAGGTTTTTATGCTGCCTGCATTAGTTTTGTTTGTATAAAATCTTTTTAACTTAATATAATCAAAATTATCTATCTGGTGTTCAATTAAGAGTTGCTGTTCTTCTTTGGACACAAATTCCTTCCTTCTCCACAGCTCTGAGAGGTAAACTATCCTATGTTGCTCTTATTAGATTATATCACTCTTTATGTCTAAATCATGAACCCATTTAGATCTTATCTTGGTATGTGGTTTTAGGTGTGGTTCAAGCCCTAATTTCTTCCACACTAGTTTCCAGTTTTCCCTCCAGTTTTTGTCAAATAACGAGTACTTATCCCAAAAGCTGGCATCTTTAGGTTTATCAAACGCTAAATTGCTATAGTTATTGCCTAGTTTGTCCTGTGATCCTATCCTATTCCACTGATCCACTACTCTATTTTTTAGCCAATATCAAATGATTTTGATGACCGCTGCTTTTAATACAGTTTTAGATCTGATACAGCAAGGACACCTTCATCAGGCTTGTTTTTTTTCATTAATTCCCTTGAAATTCCTGACCTTTTGTTCTTCCAAATGAACTTTGCTACTATTTTTTTCTAGATCTGTTAAATAATTTCTTGGGAGTTTGATTCGCATGGCACTAAATTATATTTGTGTGGCACTATATTAATTTGGGTAGTACTGTCATTTTTATTATATTAGCTCGGCCTACCTATGAGCACTTGATGTTTTTCCAATTGACTGGGTCTGAATTTATTTGTGTGGAAAGTGATTTGTAGTTTAGTTTGTATAATTCCTGACTTATTTGGTAGATAGATTCCCAAATATTTTAAACTATCACCAGTTATTTTGAATGAACTTTTTGATAATATATAAAAATGCTGATGATTTATGTGGATTTATTTTGTATCCTGAAACTTTGCTAAAGTTGTGAATTGTTTCTAGCAGTTTTTTAGTTGAGTCTCTAGGGTTCTCTAAGTATACCATCATGTCATCTGCAAAGAGTGATAATTTGGTTTCCTCATGACCTACTCTAATTCCTTTAATCTCTTTTTCTTCTCCTACTGACAAAGCTAACATTTCTAATATAATATTAAATAGTAATTGTGACAGTGGGCAGTCTTGTTTCACTTCTGTTCTTATTGGGAATGGTTCTATCTGTTGAAATAATGATATGGTTTTTGTTAGTTTGGCCATTAATATAATTGATTATGCTGATAGTTTTCCCAATATTGAACCAGCCCCTGCATTCCTGGCACAAATCCCACTTGGTCATAGTATAGTATCCTGGAGATAACTTTCTGTAATCTCACTGCTAATAACTTGTTTAAAAATTTTGCATCAATATTCATTAGGGAAATTGGTCTATAGTTTTCCTTTTTTGTTTTCATTCTACCTGTTTTAGCTATCAGCACCATATCTGTATCATAGAAGCAATTTGGTAGAACACCTTCTTTCCCTATTCTTTCAAATAGTTTATATAGTATTGGAATCAATTGTTCTTTGAATGTTTGGTAGAATTCACATGTAAATGCATCTGGCCCTAGAGATTTTTTTCTTAGGGATTTGATTAATAGCTTGTTCTATATCTTTTTCTAAATGTGTGATCCTAATAATTGTTCCTCGGTATTTGAATTGTTTCTTTCTAGCTGCTTGCAATATCTTTCTCTTGGTGCAATAATCCTAAAATTTAGCCACGATATTCCTTGGGGATTTACTTTTGGGGTCTCTTTCAGGAGGTGATCAGTGAATTCTTTCAATGGTGATTTTGCCTTCTGATTCTAAAACATCACGGCAGTTTTCTTTCATGATTTCCTGGAAGATGGTGTCTAGGTTCTTTGTCTTATCATGGATTTCAGGAAGTCTAGTAATCCTTAGATTTTCTCTCCTAGATATATTTTCCAGGTCATTTGTTTTTCCTAGGAGATATTTCATAGTTTCTTCTATTTTTTCAATTTTTTTTTTGTTTTTGTTTAATTGATTCTTGAAGTTTTATTGATTCATTCACTTGCATTTGTTCAATTCTAATTTTTAATGTATTATTTTCTTCAGTTACCTTTTTAAGCTCCTTTTGTAATTGGCCAATTTGTTCATTGAACACTTTTTCTATTTCACCTTTTTTCTTCAGTGAATTAGCCAGAGAATATACTTAGAATTTGCCTAATAGCCAAAGAGTCTTGGCTGGATTTCCTATTCCCTTAAAGAAGTTTCCCTTTTGTTTTGTGGAGAAAATGAGACAATTCTTACAATTGAGCTGGAACAGATTTACAAACTGATTTAACTTTAGTTCTGGAGATTCCCTAGCTTCTCATAAAATGTTCCAGACGAGCTGAATTGCCGTGTGCTTATTTTCCAATTCACACAAACCATTTCTTTTTTGTGAGCCAGGAAAGGGTTAAGGTGCCAGTTTTTACTGCCAGGGCCCTCAGAAGGCTGCCTCTAGATAAGGAGATTTTTGAAAATAGTAGTAAACTCTTTCTCTGTTTTCCTAAATTTCTGAATTTAACTGATAGTGTGTTAGCACTTTCTAATACTAGCTAATACATATCCACAACAGAAACAGAGAATGGTGAACTAATTCCATGCAGAGTCTGACTGGCTTTGTCCCCTCACACTGCCATGCAGGGGTGCCGGGGCCCCTGGATCCTTCCCAGGCAGTTGCTGGACAGAACCTGCTGGAGACTAGGGTGATGGTGCCTGCATCTCCCTTTGAGGGTAGGTTCAGGTGCCGGGGCTCAGGAAATGCTGACCACAGGGCCTGAGCCCCACTCCATCCCTACCCCCAAGCTAGGGTATTTGTCCAGATTGTGCAGGGTCCCCACGACTGTTGCTGCTTCCCAGGATCTACAGGTGGGGCAGAATTTGAGTTTGCCTCCAGGGCTTTAGCATTCTCTTTTCTTAATGTGCTCTGAGATGAGAGGGGTTAGCAAACAGAGGGACTTGGGCTGCATTCACCTTATCAGGAATCCCCACCCTCTGGATGCTGGGGAGTGGAGTGGAGAGGGTCCCTTCTTGCCTTCTGGGGTGCTTCCCAAAGGAGCAGAAGGGGACTGTGGACAAGATAGGAGTCAGGGAAGGGCTACCAAAAAGTGGCTGTTTACCTGGCTTGGTTTTCCTTTTTGTTTTCTTCCAGAATGGGCTAAAGTCCTGGAATTACCAAGACCAAACAGAGAATTATTCACTTTACACTGTTTAATAGTGGTCAAGGTTAAACATTTTGGGAATGGTCAGTGGATAAAAGAATATCTCTGCATTTTCCATAATTTTTCTTTATCTTTTCCTAAGGCATTTTGTGGTACAAGCTGGTAATTTCTGTTGCTCATTTTCTCATGCTGAATTTATTAGAAATTTCAAAATTTCTGTGGAATTGAGAATAATTTGAAACCTGGCTTGCTGGGTTTTTGGTTGTTTTAAGCTAGAAGAGAGAAAATGTATTTCTATTTCATTCAACAGTCATTCAGTGAAATAAAAGGATGACTCTTCCCCAACTCATTGAATAACTTAGCCTTAAGGGAATGATTCTATCCTTGACTAATTTCAGCTTGTCTTTTGTTCTTGTTTTCAGTTTGCAAACTTTACTGGGCATTTAGCAGGCATGATTGGAAACTGGATCCCTACCTTAGGCATTAAGATGAAAGCACTGCCCAAAAGAGGCTCCTGGGATTTCCCCTAACTTTGGGGGCCTCGTTTGACAGGCTGATCTCCACAGCCCCTTTTGTTATGAGATGCTATGAACATATATTGATGCATCCTCACTTTTATTATCTAGCCCTATGTCTCTAATCTCTACTTGCAGAATCTATTAACTGCCTCTTTCCATACAGCTTCCACTTGCCCCAAGCTCTTCATTTTTATGAATTGTAACAAAAATTGTATCATACACTTTTCACTCAATTAAAGTTTGTTTCTAAACATATGTTCTGGGGGTGGGGAGGTGGCCACAGAAATACATTTTACTTGAAGTGTTCTGCATACTTCCCTGAAGGCTAAGTGATCTGAATGCTATTGAGGTGGGAGGAGAAGTTCAAACAAACAAACAAAACCAACACTTCCTGCCTGCCTTAAAATACGGAGAGCAAAGAATGAAAAAAAATGAAGAATACAAATCATGTAAACAAACTTCCAAGGCACATCAAAGCAGGTTATGATGTGGTTTAATATTGGCAAGTGACAGTCTGGAACTTAGCTAGAAAACAAGAAGACTCAGGTTCCTCTACACAAATCAGAGTTTGAGCAATTAATTTCTAAGCATTTCTTTGCAAAAGTTAGCTTTTTGAAAACAAGCCTTTGGATCAACACTCTCACCATGTCACTTATTCCCAGCTAATTCTCTTCACACATATGTATGGGTAATTCTCCAACATTAACCCTTACCAGGGTTTTTGTTACAAATTTTCCCCCCTACTCCCCACTACTCCCCTAGATTGCAGGAAGGTCCACTACATGTTAATTATGTTAAATTACTTGACAAATAGAATATATGTATGCATTTTCCCACACTTATCTTACTGTGCATGAAAAATCGTGTCTACAAGAAAAAAATCAGAGAAAGGAAACACAATGCAAGCAAACATCAATAGAGAGTATGAAAATGTTATGTTGTGGTCCACATTTCACATCCCTCTCTCTGGGTGTATATGGCTTTCTTCACTGAACAATTGGAACTGGTTTGAAACATTTCATTGTTGAAGAGAGCCAGGTCAATCAGAATTGATCCTCATATAGTGTTATTACTGCCGTGTATAATGATCTCCTGGTTCTGCTCATTTCGCTCAGCATCAGTTCATACAAGTCTCTCCAGGCCTCTCTGAAATCATCCTGCTGGTCGTTTCTTATAGAGCAATAATATTCCATAACATTCATATGCCATAATTTATTCAGCCATTCTCCAATTGATGGGCATGCATTCAGTTTCCAGTTTCTAGCCACTAACAAAATTGCTGCCACAAATATTCTTGCACATGTGGGGCCCTTTCCTTCCTTTAAGATCTCTTTGAGATATAAGCCCAATAGAAACACTGCTGGGTCAAAGATCCTCCCATGTCTTTGAGGACATCTTACATTTTCTTGTGATCCACACAGTCACAGGCCTTTATGTATTCAGTGAAACATATGTAAATTTGTTTTTTCTGTAGCTCCCTTACTTTCTCCATAATTTTGCAATTCTGCACTTTGGTCTCTAGTTGTTTCAAAAGCTGATTGACTCTTCTGATACATCTCAGTTTACAAAGCGCTGAAGCCTGACTTGCACAATCTTAAGTATAAGCTTGTTGGTACTTGAAATGAGTTCCATTGTTTGGCAATTTGAACATTCCTGGTTAGTGCCCTTCTTTAGCATTAGGACAGGAACTGATCGTTTCCAATCCAGTGGTCACTGTCACATTTCCCAAATTTGCCTTATAATGAGGGCGACAGTTTCAAGGCATCATCTTTAAGGATATTAAACAGCCCAGCTAGTTCGAGGAGGTTACAGAGAATCCTGTCTGATCTCGGCCATCTAGTCTCCACCCCCAGAGCATGTTGGCAATCGGGTTTCTAGTTCCTCTGCTTTTTTGACAACTAACCTGCTAGTCTGGTAATTCTCAGTTCACATATTGCTAACATTTAGCTTCCAGAATCTTAAGTGGAGTGCTTAAAATGAGTTCATTTGTTCAGTAATTTGAATGTTGCTTGTCATTGTCCTTTTGATGTTTGGAATGTACACTGATCTTTCCCTCCAGTTGCCACTGTTGAATTTTCCAAATTTGCTGGAATATTGAGGGCAGTAATTTAACACTATCATCTTTTGGGGTTTTACATTGCTTAGCTGGAAGTCCATCACCTCCACTGACCTTACTAGCAAGGCTTGGTTGGCCTAAAGCCCACTTAACTTCATTTTCCAGGATATCAGGCTCTATCTACATCAACCCCATAGCTATGTTTATCAGTGATGTTAAGCTCTTTCTAGAATAGTTCTCAAGGCAACAATTTCAAGGGGCTCAACAACGACAAACTGTTTTTGTCTTATACGTGAAAATATAAACCTTATGTTGAAATTGGCCTCATTACTTTTTGTTACTAACAAAACTAATGCAGACAAGATTAGGAGGGAAGCATCAAATTGGGAAATCATCTTTACATATAAGGGTTCTGATAAAAGTCTCATCTCTAAGATATATAGAGAACTGTCTCACATTTATAAGAATTCAAGCCATTCTCCAATTGATAAATGGTCAAAGGATATGAACAGACAATTTTCAGATGATGAAATTAAAACTATTTATAATCATATGAAAAGTTGCTCCAAATCACTATTGATCAGAGAAATGCAAATTAAGACAACCCTGAGATACCACTACACACCTGTCAGATTGGCTAAAATGACAGGAAAACATAATGATGAATGTTGGAGGGGATGTCGGAAGACTGGGACACTGATGCATTGTTGGTGGAGCTGTGAATGGATCCAACCATTCTGGAGAGATTTGGAGCTATGCTCAAAAAATTATCAAACTATGCATACCCTTTGACCCAGCAGTGTTTCTAATGGGCTTATATCCCAAAGAAATCATAAAAGAAGGAAAGGGCCCTGCAAGAATGTGGCAGCTCTTTTTGTAGTGGCTAGAAACTGGAAACTGAATGGATGCCCATCAATTGGAGAGTGGCTGGATAAATTATGGTATATGAATGTTATGGAATATTATTGCTCTATTAGAAATGACCATCAGGAGGATTTCAGAGAGGCCTGGAGAGACTTGCATTAACTGATGCTGAGTGAGATGAGCAGAACCAGGAGATCATTATACACGGCAGTAATAACACTATATGAGGATCAATTCTGATTGACCTGGCTCTCTTGAACAATGAAATGCTTCAAACCAGTTCCAATTGTTCAGTGAAGAAGGCCATATACACCCAGAGAGAGGGATGTGAAATGTGGACCACAACATAACATTTTCATCTTCTCTATTGAGGTTTGCTTGCATTGTATTTCCTTTATCGGATTATTCTTTCTTGTAGATACGATTTCTCCTGAAGAAAAAAATGATGTGTGGCAATAACTATACATATATTCGATTTAAGTATTCTAACATAATTATCATGTAGTGGATATCCTGTATCTAGGGGAGGGGTGGGGAGTAGGGGGGAAAATTTGTAACAGAAAGCTTTATAAGGGTTAATGTTTAGGAATTACCCATACATATGTTTTGCAAATAAAAAGTATTAATAAAAAAATTAAAAAATAAAGCTTTTTATTTGTGTAACATATGTATGGATAGTTCCCCAACAATCTTTACAAAGCTTTCTGTTACAAATTTTACCTCCCAATCCCCTCCCCTCCCCTAGATGGCAGGAAGTCCACTGCATGTTAATTATGTTAAAATACTAGACAAGTTGTGCAAGAAAAATCCTATCTACAAGGAAAAAAAATGAAAATCAGAGAAAGGAAACACAATGTCTATTTTGCCTTTTGGAATGTTTCTTTCCATTCCCTCCAAATCTAACTACTTTTGTGTGTGATCCCGTGATTCCTTCATACTTGAGTGCTTCCCCTCTGATTTCGTGCAATAGTTTTTTTTTTTTTTTTTTTTTTTTTTTTTTTT
>JAJPUD010026961.1:0-15990 GCA_023553655.1 Myrmecobius fasciatus
TCTTACCGATTTTATGGCTGAAGAACTTGCACTAGCTTTTTTAATACGTATCCTTTCTATCACTGCGTGCAGAATGTATAATGAGCTAAGTAGGTTATGCATTTCCATATGGAATATCTGAAAATAGAGACCATGGCTCAAGAGAGATCTCTGTGAAATTTCAGCTACCCGCCTCCCACGCCATCGCCATCCCCTTTTGAGGGGACTAGTCATGAGACCGGCCCTTCTGATCTACTCTAAGGAAAAGGCAATCTAAAATTCAATGTATTTGTATCTTTAAATGTTGTGGCTCAATCAGTTCAGAAAATAAGCTGATTTACTGGCCTCTCTCTCTTAAGGGCTAGCTCATATGTAGTAACATGGCCTCTTCACACCTGGAGTTGTACAAAAAAAATCTTCACAGAGATTAGCAAGTCAGCCCATTTGTCCATAGAACTGGGAGAAGCACAAGTTAAAATGAGCCAGAAAATGAGTTCTTTAGATGGGAATGAGTTTCTCTCAGCTTCAAACCAAAAGAATTACCCTGATCTCCCTCGAGGGTAAATCCCCCAAAGTCTCCAAGAAGACAAGCTGAAAATCAGGGACAAGTCTAGGGACAAGTCTTGCTCCATGTCTGCAAGAGAATCTTTCTTTTTCTCTTCCTTGGAGTTGCTCCTCAAGAGAATCGAGTACATGTGTATCTCTAAAACAATCCCTTTCCTCTCCAAGGTCTTGACCAACTTCACCACTCCCATGAGCACACAATAAGTCATCCTGATCTATCTCTGGCCACTGGACCCAGGTGGCTCTGGAGGAGAAAGTAAGGCCGGTGACCTTCCACAGAGCCTCCTCACTTAAATCCAATTCACTTCATGATCTTTCCTGATTCACGGTCCTCTTCCAGACTGAAGGGCATACAACAACAAAAATAACAAGTATACTGTTATCATTCTTTCCACCATGGGGGGAGTCTGCAAAATGTTTCCAGTCTGGCTGGAAATCCAGCTTAAATCTCTTTTGACTTACAAAACAGGAACTATTTTTTTTTTTTTTGTAGTGAGGTGAACACTATAAGCACTATATAATTTCACATACATATATTATAGATACACATATTATGTACATACATACATATATACACACATATATATCTATATATATATATGTATATATATAGATATATTTATAATTTCCCCCCACCCTTCTCTTTACTGATGAGGAAATTAAGGCTCTCATTCATGATCACCTAGCTAGTAAGTATCCAAGGTAGAATTTGAACCCAGATCTTCTTAATTCTACTACTCTTTTCCCTCCGTGAGAAGTAGTTTCCTTTAAATATTTGACAGGCTGGGTGGAAGAAGTAGACTTATTTTGTATGTGCTGTTTTATTAATGTCTTTTTCCCCAAATAGTCATTTCCTATAATGTACCCCAAATAAAACATTTCCTCGACTATAAAATGAATGGGCTGAATGATGTGGCTTTTGAGACTTCTGCCAACTCTAGACTAGATCTATGATTTTATGATTTTGTTATCCCATGAACACTGCCATGGAACAAAGAAAATCAGTTAAGTGAAGACAGGTATGCATTTGACAGCATCTACGACACTATGGACCCGTTTCCCCATTTCTCTAAGGGGAGAATATTAACACTATCATTTTATTCTGGATCCAAGGTTCAGAATTCCATTGATTAAAAACCAGTGAAGTTACGGGATCACACGCCATCTGATTTGGGGGTTTGCTGTTCCTTCCAACTGAATACAAGCATGAGAGGGGGACGAAAGTTCAGCAGAGAGAACAAAGGGAAGACATATTCAGGTCTTTTATGGAAGTCTTTCATAAACTTTGCTTTAAAAGAAAAAAAAAAAAAACATCAGCAAAAGTAGAAGTACAAAAAGATTTTTTTCAAGGAAGGAACATGCTTTTGCAATTTGTTGGAACTTTTCCCTGGTGTTCCAGAAAGGCAGCCTCCCCATTACTCACCAGGGAGACATGCAAGCCAGAAAGGAAGAGGAATCAGCTAATAAAGACAGGCATTCCCTCCTTCTCTGTGCAAGCTACACTTAATAATCAAATAAAAAAAGCAAATGAAATTAAAACATTTTCCAAATGGGTCGGAGTCCGGAGCCCAGACTTCCTGGGGCCTAGGCTGGCCTTATTGGGATTCATGCCTTAATTAGGGCTCCATGCTATGGATTGCTTTGCTAAAGCCAGCTCTCCGGATAGCTAGAGTTCAACTTTTGAGCAAAATGCTGCTGACAGAGCAAGCCATTTACTACCTTTGTGACCTTATGCAAGTCACTCAGCCATTGGGGGGACTTTCAGGGTCTTCACCTGTCAAATGAAATTGATGGATACGCTGTGGATAGAACGGAACGAAATTTCCTGCTTTCTACTTCGAATTATTAAAACATCGATTTTTAAATCTGGGAAGTACATAAAAGATCATCTGGTCCGGTGTTTTTCAACTGGCTGTGTGTGGAAGTGAAGAATTTGTACTGTTGGAAAAATTTTTACTGCTCAAAGTCCTTCCTTTTGAAAACCTATAAAGATCAGATGCTTTTTCCTCCTTCTTTCCCCTGTATCTTGCTTTATTCAGTTCAGTCCAGTGTGCTTTGTTAAGAGACTACTTTATGATTGCAACAGGGTTGGGCGCCAAGTATTCAAAAGCAGATATTTATAAAAAGTCCCTGAACTCAAGCGAGCTTGAAATTTTATTGCTCTTTCCTACCCTATCTTCTCCTTTTCTCCTACTCTCTTCTCTTTCTGCCATCTGAGCCTCAGAAAGCACATCAACCCCACCCTCCCTTCCTATTGTCCCTCCTTCTCTAGTCCAGGAAAAGGACACAAATTATGTATTTTGTCCATAATTTGGACTGGAAAAAAATGTCAGAACCTAATGTCTTCTATCTACAAATGAGAAAAATGAGATCAAAAGGAGTTAAATGATTCTCGAGATTTCTACAGCTAGTTAGTGGTAGAATTTGAACTAAAAACTAAATCTCCTATTTCCTAATTCAGAAACTAGATTTCTAATTCTGAACAGTACTCCAAGAAAATCACACACACACACACACACACATAGACACACAACTACACTTTGGTAAAAATCGAGTCTTATTGTTGTGGGATTTTTTAAACATTCATTTTAAGATTTTGAGTTCCAAATTCTTCACCTCCTTGCTGCCCCTCCTTCACCCATTGAGAAGGCAACAAATGTGATATCAATTATACATGTGAAATCATGAAAAACATATTTCCATATTAGCCTTGTAGCAAAAAAACCCAAGAAAAATACAGAAAGGGAAAAAATATGTTTTTAATCTGCAGTCAGAGTCTATCACTTTTCTCTCTGGAGGTGAATAACATTTTTAATGACAATTCTTTCAGAATTGTGTTTGATTTTTAAATTGATTAGAATAGTTAAATCATTGACAGTTGATTATCATACAATACCATTGTTACTATATACAATGTTTTCCTGGTTCTGCTGACTTCACTTTGTATCAGTTGGGTCTTGATGGCCCCTGATGCAACAGGAGACTTTGGCCTTTTTAAGCCAAGGTCTTCAACAGGTCTCAGTCTGAGGCAACACCCATTCAGTGATTAAGACTAGGCAAGAAATGAAGCGGAGAATGTTCTCTTAACTAGTCACAAAAAATTCATTTCTTGAAATATTACTGAAAAAATCGACTTTAAAAAAGCCCCCTGGGTTTCAGTGAGACAACTGGATTAACCTTTCTACCCAAATCACGGGCTTTCATTGAATGACCAATCATAGCTCCCAATACAAGCCTCTGATCCATTGTTTGGGGTTTGATGGCCTGGAAGGAGTGTAATAGCAATTGTTTTCTGCTCTAGCCAGAAACTTTGAGGGTCTTTCCCTTCTAGATTGGTTCTTCTGATGGTTAATTAGGTCATCGTTTGTCTCAGTTTTCATCTAGCCTTTGGTCATTGAATGGTCAGACAGATGGAGACCTGGGAAATATGTTAATTTTGAGGGGCCAACGTCTCCCACTGCATTCTGGGCCATCACCAGTCATTTTGACTCCATCTTTCGATGATCCTGGAGGGGAGAGTGAGGCTGATTGTGCAGTCCTGCCTCCAATCCAATTCATGTAGTAAGTCAAGATGTGAACAAAAAACAAATAACAGATACTAAAGGAGAAGTCCCATATTATGTACTAAATGTGGCACTCTCAGCTTTTTGAGTCTTTCTCCTTCCATGTTCCTCAACTTACCAAAAAAAATGACGTGACCCTTTTCTCTTTTGTTCATTTGTAGATTATTGTGAAATAGGAGACAAAAGGTTGGTCTAAATGAGGGGTAGGGAACCTTTTTCCTCCCAAGGGTCATTTGAATATTTATACCACCATTCCCAGGCCATACAAAATTATCAATTTATAGAACTCAAGCCCTAGGAGATGGTTGGACTTGGCTTTTAGCTCATCATCACCTCACCTCCAGTTGCCTCAGCAAATGATTTTGTGGATTTATGTGGCCTGTGGGATGTACCCCTAGTCAGAACCTATTTTCTGCCAAGTTGCTTTGTAGGTTTCCTTGCACTTATAGCTGAAGGTGTCCCTACCCCCACATTCTTGGATTTGTGAAACATCAGGTTGCTCTACTCTATTTACTTCTGAGTCTTATTGTGTAATGGTAGGAACTGATTGATAGAGGCAGCCAACCAAATCCTCATTCTCCATTTAAAGTAACTGACTCGGCTGTCTTTGTCAGGTGAAAACATTTCAAATGAATCAATTCATCAAAAGTGTGAATAAATGGGAACAAGTCCTATTTTCCCCTTGGACCTTCTATGTTCTGGTAGGAGAATATATCAGAGTTTTTTTTAATTCAAACCTTTTTTTTTTTTCCAGGTTCCATCACAGATTTCTGGGAACATATTTTGAATAATAATTCTAACAACTCTATTGTGTTAGTAAATAACTTTCTAAAAGCTAATTAAACCTGACTGGCTAATTGATGTTAACTGGCAGATAATAAAGGGAGGAAGCTCACTAATAGGGTCTTGTGAGTTACAACATGAGGAAACTACCCTCCTGCTTTACAGAGTGACTCCCAGACTCTGGGGGAAGATGTAGTTGGGGATCCTGCCCACAGTGAGAGGGAAGGTTGGGAGAGGAGCTGCAGACTCCGAAAAAAATTCTAAGTTTATTTTTTTTTGGGGGGGAAGGGGGTGTTTTTCTTAGCCATGTGATCTTGACAAAGTCTTTTTAAAATCTAAAACTCAATTTCTTTCTCTTATTTAAATTTTCTTTTTTAATCATGAACTTAATTAACAACAACCATGAACATTTCAATTTTGGGGGAAAAAGGATTGTATGTGAAACTCTGATTTTCTATTATATCCTTAATTATGTATTAAATTTAATATAATAGTAACACAACTTGCATCTTGGTGACCCCTTTATGAAGTTCCATTTCCTTGTGTGCATTTCTTAATTTTTCACTGATGAGCTTTTCTTTCTATCTTTATTTTGGGGGCATTTCTTACACTACCCTCAAATTCAGTGGTCTCCAAAATGGGGGCTTCAGACCTTGAGGGTCACGGTTTATACTAAAAGAGCATGGTTTGACTCTGAGGGGTTTATGATCAATGAATCAGAATGCATCCCCTTTTCCCCACAACATCCAACACAATCACACCTACCTTTCTCTCCCAAAGTTCTCCCACTCTGCTGCTTCTTCCTCCCAGCAATCTCCCAGCCTCCATTACCCCACCTTAGAGCATTTATAATTTAAGTGCTCCCAGAGCACCTACAACAGCAGCTGGCAGGTATCAGGGGGAAAATCCCCCCCTCCCTCAGGACTCCAGATTTCTCACCTGCAGAATGGAGGGATTAGACATGATGAGCTTTAAAATTCTTCTCCAGACTTAACCTCCCTAATTGGAAGCCTCTGCGCTTCCTGGTCTCACAGGCCTTGAAGTCAGCCCAATGGCTGCGTAGACCTTCAGTCTGGTGGTCAGTCTAATACCCTCCTCTCCCACACTTTGTCTCGGAGCTTCCCAAACCCTGAGCTAGCTCGGGCAATGTAGGGAAACCTCATGACCAGTGTGGACATTCTGGGAAAGCAGACTGCCAGGGGGAGAGAGACCTGAGACCTCATCCACAGCATTCACAGCTCCTCCACTTGCTGTAACTGATGGTTCCAATTGATAGATGGTGTTACTCTTAGCCCCAAATTAGCACAGTGGGGTAGAATCTCGGAGGCTGCACTGAGTGCACCATCATCAGCAAACCAAAAACCCCTTTAGTTTTGCCTTGGAGACTTTCCAGATTGAAGAATTTAGCAGCAGTGTAGCATCTGACCTTGGGGACACAGCTGCCCTCAAGCAAAGAGCTGGACAGTATGGCTGAAAGGCATGGGAGCAAGCCCACAGCCTTGTTGCACTGGGAAAGCTCCAGAGCATCATCCATTACCCAGAACCCAGGCAAGCGTGTTGTCACAATAATAAGGGACTTTTCTGGACAACTACATTTTGACATTATTGTCCATAATCCCACGGGACCGACAGGATCAAAGCACTTGATTTCTCTGAGCTTAGTTTCCTCATCTCTAACACTAGGGGGTTGGGCAGGATGATTTATTTTTAACTCTAAATCAAAAATCTTATGTTTTCTAAGCACCATGGATTAATGTGTCACAAGATACAAAGAAAGCAAGACATAGAAAAGACTTATAGTTATATATGACCCAATATAGAGAAACCATGGGGGATACAAAGAAATATAAGCCATAGGGACAAAAATAAAGTGTGATTATGAAGCAAGGGATTGGGTACCATTCACTTTTATTTTCTCCTCAGGGGAAAGTTAGCTCCAACAAGAAGAAATTCAGTAAATATTGATTGAATCAGTGACTACATTGTTACTTCCTCTCCAGAGTCTACACTTACAGAGACTTTCTCTCAGATGCCCCAAATGGTACAGATTTAGAGAAGGTTGAGGAGAGAGGGAAAGGAATAGAGCAAAGAAATGAAAGGAGGGTCAGCTACAGAGGCAATTCAGGTGGGTTTGGGGATGCAGTCTCGTGCTTCTGTAAGATGCTGGATTCACTTAAGAATATCTTTATCCCCTCCTGAGATTAGGAGCTTGTTCCAAACCCTTCCTTGCTACCCATTCATGGTTCAGGTATATAACTGGCTGCCACAAGAACTTGCTGGCTCCTCAGGAAATCTGCCCTTCTATGGACTCCCAGTAAGATGGCAGAGGTGAATAAATAAAGTAAATAAAAAAGATTAGAAGAGATCTTGTTTTAATTTAGTAAGATCAAGCCAAGATAAAATCTTAGCTCCATGGAAGGAAATATGTAATGTGCAGAGAAGAAAGGTTTTGACAATTCAGAGCAATCTACTGCTTTTTTAATTCTACTTCTAACCAGTGGGAAGTAGACCCAGATCATCTGATGTCAGTGTCTATTTTAGGAATCAGGGACAGAGTGAATATAAATTCATGTTGATAGAAGAAATCCATGAAAGAAACTGTATATCGTGCCTAAGGGGAACATCCTGAGTACCCCTAAATAGAAAGAAAGAACTTCTAGCAACCAAAGCTGTAATTCCTTTGAGATGTGTTTGCTCTGGGCTTGCGTCCCCTTTCCACAGGATTCTACATGTCCTCCCGAGATAACAGACTTCTTGGGGGGAAGGAGAAGACGCTTTACCCAAATTATTGTTCTATACTACTTTAGCAAATATCTCTTTCTCCAAGTTCCCCAACTGGCAGACGAAAATGATTCTGAACTGATATTCTGGGGATGTAGTCCACCAGTGGGGGCTCAAGCTGATGGCATTAGAAAATCAGCTCCAGCTCCTTAGGAGCACCCCTGGACTCTTGAGGAAGAGAAAATAACCTTGTTTCAGGAACTGAGACGTGACTGTGAGAGTGGGGATTGGGATCAAGATCCCCAAACTTCTAAGGGCTACATGATCACCACCAGCGGTAACTGCTGAGCTCCTACAGAGTGACAGAATGTAGGTCAAGCTCATTGAACTTTCATTGCTGTGCTCTTTTCAGAAGGCTAGGCTGCTCGCTGGAGTTTTGTGACTTCAGGCTCATCATTTTACCTCTCTGCACCTCATTTCCTTCATGATGTGTCTCTGAAGTTTCTTCAAGATTTACATGATTCTATACTTTCGTTTTCCTTCATTCCTCCCTAATGTCTGACACGGCACTGAGAACAGAATGCTTTTAAAAAAAATTTTACAGAGTAAGTGCTTTAAAAAAAAAACTCTCAGGGCAGCTAAAATGGGGCAGCTAGGTGGCGCAGTGGATAGAGCACTAGCCCTGAAGTCAGGAGGACCTGAGTTCAAATCTGGTCTCAGACACTTAACACTTCCTAGCTGTGTGACCTTGGGCAAGTCACTTAACCCCATTTGCCTCAGCAAAAAGCAAAAAAAAAAAAAAAAACCCTCTCCATTGATACTGGTAAAAGGGAAAGGAAACCCCAATGACATTTGAAAGTCTCTGTCTGTCTCTGACTATCTGCCTCTGGTCTCTCAGAAAGAAGGCTTCTGGATTTGGAGCCAGAAGACTTGGCTTTGAATTCTGGCTTTCCCCATATTACCCGGGTCACTTAATTTCTCTGGACCCCACTTTCCTCCACAAGATGATCTCAAAGTCCCTTCCAGTTGTAACAGCTTCTTATTTAATTACAGGAACAGGGAAAATGGAGCACTCTCTTCTGACACAAGAGTGAGGAAGGAGGTGACCAGAAACTTCCCAGAAAAGCTCACTGCCATGGAAGCTTCCTAACCCTAAAGGCAAGAGAAGCTGTCCCTGTTTAGCACAGAGACGACATCCCGGACCATGGCCCGTTCCTTCCTTGGCCCACCTGGCTACAGGTGGAACAGGTAGGAAGTACAAGCCGGCTGGAGCAGCTCTCAGGCTGCAAGTCCCCCACTGGTGACCTCTTTTTCTCCTTCAAAGCTCTCCTCAGGCCCATTTTAACTGGATTTCACTTGTATAAATAGGTTGTGGAGGTGGCTGGGAGGGCAATGGCCCAGAGCTCCACCACCCCTCCAGGTCTGGCTGTCACACTCTCCTTGGAGGGGAAGTCCCCAAGGAACCACTGAGTCTCTTCTTATGTTAATTAGTTAACCAGAATTGGTTGTGCTTGACTGGGAGCCAGTGCATGAGGTGGTGTTGGGAAATGAGCGGGACAAAAGCAGGATGTGATTGGAAGGTCTCAGGGAGCTTAAAATCTATTTGAAGAGACTGATACTTATAGATGGAGCTCAGAAACTGACAGTAATACAGCTCTATTAAAACTCTGACGAACAGATCTGTAATGGAAACAACTGGAGGCTATTCCCACCAGCTACTCAGATGGAGGATTAGTTCTTATCCCCTCTGGAGGGTCTGCTTCAGTTCAACAAAAAATTATTAAGCGCCTACTATGTGTAAGGAGCTACCCAGCAGCCTGGAGGGCTTCCTCTCCTTTCAATATCTAGGGCTCTCACTTCGATACTCCAGCTTTCCATGCCTTGATGCTCGGTGCTGAGAAGGAAATTACTACAAGAACAGAGCTCCCTGTGAAAAAATGGGCTGGCTGATGAGTATTTTTATTATGATTATCTTTTTCGTGCTGACAAATCCGGGAGGGAGCTTGCTGCAGGGTGCAGGGGCCCAAATTTGGAATCAGGAAGTCGGTACAGGTCTTGCCTGGGACATCCTAGCTGGGTGGCTCTGGGCAAAGCAGTCAGCATCCCGTTACCGCAGCAATTCTGTAAGACTAAGCTACGGAAAATTGGGTGAAGGGGGTCCCCACGGTGGGAGTTCCCCGACACCGATGGAATCCAAGTTCTGAAACAAGAAAACCAGATGCCCTATTTTTTTTCCCTTTAAATCTATGAATGGGGAGATCCCAGGAGAGATGGAAGAAGTCACCTCATGGCAAATACCCATAATCCAGTTCATGAAAGTCATGGAAGGGATCAGTGGTGAGATCTGAACTCTCGGGGCTCCACTACCCAGCCTTCCCAGAGGCCTGAGCACCTGAGCGGTCAAAGGAAGACAGCAAGTGCTCGCCTCCATTCTCATCACCAGTCAGTGAATCAGCATTTATTGAGTGCCTACTGTGTCAGCCGCAGCACTAAGTAAGCACTGGAGATATCCAGAGAGGCAGGAGACAGCCCCCGAGGAGACCCCGATCTAACAGGAGAGGGGGGGTGGGACTTTCCCGAGTCACCCAAGTGGTTACAGGCCCAGCTTTCCCATCTATCTCCTGGGATTTCAAAAACAATGCGTGAGGTGCACCCTGGGTCCTGGCAGATCCCAAAGCTCCCACCTGAGCAGACAGAAGTCACCCGCACCCCCATAACGGAGAGGGCCCGTGCCAGAGACAGGACCGAGTCCAAGCCTCTGGTTCCAAGCCCGGAGCTCCAGCCCCAAGGCCCGGCAACCTCTCCTGAATGGACCCTTCTGAATTTCAGAAGGAAGAGGGGCCCGGGTCCAGCCTTACAACATGCAAGGGGCTCGCACTGTTGGGCCAGAAGGACCCTGGGTGCCGGGACTGAAGTGAGGGAGTCCCAAGCCCCCGGGCTTCTCCAGAGCTTTTGGGCCAGGGAGACTGGAGACGGCCCAGAGGCAGCGGGTGGCTTTGGACTTTTAAGCTAAGGTCTCAGACACCCGTGATTAAGGCTGGGCCAGACACGAGGCAGAAGATGGCCTCTTCTCCCTGTCCACAGTAAATCCATGTGGGGTGGGAGAGGGACACTCAGAGGGCGGAGGGCACATTTCCGCTGGGCCATCGGTGGCTCCTGGTCCAGGCCGGCGTGGTCACTCTGCCCACTCCCAGACCACTCAGCTGCCCACAGTCCCCAGAGGGGCTTGAGGGGGTGGAGGACTTTCTCTGGCCGTGGGATGTTGGAGGATGGACAGAAAGTGCCCACTGCTTGGCTCCGGTCCCTCCCTCCGGGATCGGTTCTGGTTGATGGCAGACAGACATTTCCTTTTGGAGCACGGCTGCAGCTCAGGGAAGCCCCCGGAGCAGCTCCGTTTGTTGTCATTTGTCTTCAAACACAGCTGGGGAAGGGGGGTCTGGACAGGCCTGAGGCCAAACTGAAGGCTGGCTAGCAATCCACTTCCCTCCGGGGGCCCCCCCTCACCCCTTCCTTCTTCTCCCCTTCCTTCCTTCCACAGCTCAATGGGCTCCAGCCTCTTCCACCGGGAGGACCCCCTCACCCAGACGCCACGGCACGTGTGGTCACGGAGAAGGGGCCTCTGAGAATTGGGGAGCGCTCTTCAGAGGACCCACGTGCACGTGAAAACCAGATACCCACGTGTGCCAGGCACCTTTCGTCAGCTGGCAAGAAGGTGTGTGTGCTTCTGACTACACTGACTCACTCTGGGACGTCTGTCTGTCTGTCTGTGTGTCTGTGTCTGTCTCTGTGTGTATGTCTGTGTGTATGTCTGTGTCTGTGTGTCTGTCTCTGTGTGTACGTCTGTGTGTCTGTCTGATTCTGTGTGTGTGTGTACAAGTCAAGTCACCAGCCAGACCTCTACGTGGAGGCCAGCAGGTGGTTCCCCTTGCCACGTGTGTGCACGTTGTGGGATGCTCGGAAGCTCAGGCTCTCAGTTTGGGGGGCAGGACCTTCTCTTGCGGCTCAGTGCACCAGGAAGCTCGGTGGAGTGGGGGAGAGGTCTCAAGATCGGAGACTCCGACTCAGAAGGGATTTCAGATTGGGTCAGCCCCCCCTCATTTTACGGATGTAGGAGCTGGGGGCTAAAGGAGCGGCCCCCCATCGCACACACACGAGAGACACTCGGGCCTCGAAGCTCTAAATCCAAATTCTCTTTCATCTACTCTCGGGTCAGACCATCACTCTGCCTGTGACTTTCGGAGCCCTAACCGCGGGATCAGAGAAAGAATTAAAAGGCATAACCCCTGCCGGACCCCGCAGAGTGTTTCCAAGAGCCGTACCTGTGAAAAGGCCCGGGAGAGTCTGTTCGCCAGGCCCTCTTTTCGGGCACAAACCACAGAGGGCAGCTTGTTACACCTGGAGTCACGAGGTCGGGGCACCGGGCCCGACTCAGCAGCCAGAGGGAGCGTCAGGACGCCCCTTCTGTGGTACGGCCCTTCCGGGAGCTCGGAAAACCAGCGTTTCTCTGGCTCTCCGGCCCAGAAAACGGCAGCCTCCCAAAGCCGGGGCTCATTCAGAAACCCGCAGGCTTCAACCACCAGGACGCTTCCACGCGGCTGATTGCCCCCCGTGTTCTGAGAGGAGGAGAACCGAACCGAGGGAAAGGGCCAGACCCAAAAGGAGCCATGAGTCAGTGGGCGTCCGAGTCCGGCCTGTGACATCTCCCAGGGGAGAGACTCCCTCCTCCCCCACTGTGGTCAGACTGGCAGCAGGCGTCCTGCAGCATGCACTTAACAGCATTTATTGGGACGAAGTAAGCATCAGGTCCCTCTAGGTGCCGGGGACTCAGAGACAAAACAAAACCCTTCCTGTCTCCAAGAAGCGTGCGGGGAAACAATATAAGCCCGGACACTAAATATGCACGCGCGTGCGTGTGTGCAACATGCCCACTCTATGCTGTATTCTACGGGCGCTGCTTGTAGATTCTGTGTGTCCGTGTCCGTGTGTACGGGAGGACCGGGCCACAAATAAGGAAGACCCACCTTCCGCTGTTCAGTCCATCCTCAGACACTTGCCAGCGGTGGGATCTGGGCAAATAATCCCGCTTGCCTCAGTTTCCTCATTGGAAAACGAGCCGCAGGAGGGAATGGCGAAGTGCTCCACTGTCTCTGCAAAGAAAACCCCAACTGCGGTGGGAGAGAGGCGGGCGTGAAAGTCACCGGACAAATCCCTGCAAGCGTGTGACTGATGTACATGTGGGTGGGGGACACCTATGCTCACGTGCACCGGAGCGAAGGCTGCTGAGCGCTTAAAAAGGGGGGCTTTACTGCTGGGGGGTTGAGCGATTCTGAAGAGGGCTTTTCTGCGACGAGCATTTTTTAATTGATAGTCCCTTCCTCTCCTACACTCCCCTAAAAAAGTAGGGAGCCCCCGTTCCTCTGATGGTGTCGGACACAGCCTGGCAGTCGGGCTCTGTGGTCCTCCCTGATCTGCTGCAAAAAGGTCCTTTGACAATCATTAGACCGGAAGTCCCCCCCATCTGTCCGTGCCCGTGAGCATCCATGAGAGGCCCGAGAAGCTGCACTTGGCGAGCCTGGAGCCCTTACGCCTTGACCTCATCAGGGAAGGAGCTTTCCTACCATGCAGATCCCAATTCCTCCACCCCACAGGGGAGGGTCCTCAGGAGCTCCCTCGGTGCTCCAACCCTGGAAGGTTGCCTTCATGGCCACACTTGTGGATGGGCGGGCACACTTGTGGGCGGCCACACTTCTGGGAGGCCACACTTGCGGCTCTCAGACCACAGACTCCATATCTCCTGTTGTGCACATGGAATCATTCTACTTTGGGAATTCAAAGTCTCTTGCACCATCTTTGAGAGCCAAAGTTCACCCCCACGCCTCTCTGCAGCCTCTGAGGATAGGTAGGCCAGAGACTGGGACCCTGGTGGAATATGTACAGGTAAGCAGTTGGAGAGCCAGAGCCTCTTGCAGCAAAGGCAGCATCGGATTTGTGGCAAGAAGTCCTGGGTTTAAATCTCATTTCCACCCCTTACTGTCTCCGTCACTGCTTTTAAGCCACTAACTTCTCTGCCTCTGTTTCCCTGTCTGTAAAAAAAAAAGGTGGGGGCTGAACTAGATGATTTCTAAAGCCTCTCCCAGTTCTAAAAGACATGCAAAGGCTGGCAAAGCTCCTTGCAAACAGAATCCTATCTGATCCTCACCACAAGCCTTTGTACAGCGGAGGAAACTGAGGCAGAAAGCCAAAGTGATTTGCTCAGGGTCTCCCAGCTAGTGAATATGTGAGGCTAGATTTGCAGCCAGTCTTCCTGACTCTGCAGGGAATTCTATCCACCCCATCCTTACAGCGCAACAGATACCAACACTTGGATACAGACGTAGCCAGACGCACATCCAGTTTGCAGTTTACTCTGCTGCTTTCCTGCACTAATTGTTACCTTCCCTAAGAGAGTCAGCCCAGTGGATGTTGCCAAAGTTTCAGGAAAGGAGCAGCATCCTCACTACCTAGAGCCTGGCTCAGAAATGTTCCCCAGGGCCATGTTCCAGCAGTATAAAGCAAACAAACAAAACACCCTCCCCCTAAAGAAGTGCAATCTCATACTCCTTTGGAGATGTGGTTTTTTTCCTTCTAAAGCTTGGCTGACTGATTGTTCCAGGGCATTAAAAGACATTGGCAAGCCACTTAACTTCTCTGGGACTCAGTTTCCTTATCTACAAAATAGGGGGTGGACCAGAAAGCTTCTGATGCTACGGTGATCCTCTGACCTGTGGTCCCAGGAGGCCACCAGCTGAGTGTAGACATAAAGCCCCTGCTCAGGGCTTGGGGAATGGTTTACAACAATAACAATAACCAAACAAAGCCAAATCACGGGATCCGAGCCTTCCAAACTTCCCATGGGGCAAGGTCTCCATGCCCTGGGACAGCTGGCTTTAGAAGCCCCTTTACCACTGTCCTATGTCAGCCACCATAGTGACTCCCTCATTACTCTCAGACACCTTTGCTCTATATTCAAGCTGCAAACAGCTTGCCAGGATAAAAAAAAATCTTTGATTGACTTTCAATTCAATCAGTAAACATTTATTAACTACTGAGCTAACCGAGTCTTGGTTAGTTTGGAGAGAGTAAACCACAGCAAAAGATATGGGGTCTGTGGTCTGAGAACCAGCTGGGCAAAGTGCTGGAAGCTTCATTGCCAGAAATACGGCCATCCAGAAGCGTGGCCATCCAGAAGTGTGCCCACCCAGAATTATGGCCATCCGGAAGCGTGGCCATCCAGAAATGTGCCCATCCAGAAGTATGGTCATTCAGAAGTGTGCCCATCCAGAAGTCTGGCCTCCAAAGGTGTGGCTGCCCAGAAGTGTGCCCATCCACAAGTGTGCCCACAAAGAATTATGGTCATTCAGAAGTGTGGCCGCCCAGAAGTGTGGCCATGAAGGCAACCTTCCAGGGTTGGAGGACCGAGGGAGCTCCTGAGGACCCTCCCCTGTGGGGTGGAGGAATCGGGATCTGCATGGTAGGAAAGCTCCTTCCCTGATGAGGTCAAGGCATAAGGGCTTTCAGGCTTGCAAAGTGCAGCTTCTCGGGCCTCTCATGGATGCTCACGGGCACGGACAGATGGGGGGGGACTTCCCCCTTCTGCATGATACCTTCAGAGGAGAACTTGGGAGCCGAGGCCGCCCCATCCCGAGCCTTCCTCCACGTCCATTCTAGAAAGCCATTCCCCTTGCTACGTGACCAGGACTCCGGTGTGGTTAGGGCCTTTGATTACGCTTCAGATTCACTTCCTTCTCTCTCTTCCCCTCTGCCTTCTGCCAGCAGCTGCCCTTCTTCTCCGAGCTAACCCAGCTTCCTGTGAGCCAACTCCCTCTGCGGCTCCAGGTCCGCTTTGCTGATGTTGGGCTAAAACGCAAAGTGACGTCCCCGTCCCCAGCAAAGGTCTCCCTGTCCCCCATCTCTGGTGCTCCAGCCCGGCCCCATCCCACCCAGAGCTAAGCCCTTGACTCGGGGGCATGGAAAGCTTCCTTTAATTTTTTTGGGGGGGATGGAAATATGATGTGAGCTTGCTTCCCAATGGCCCTTGGCGTTCCTGAGCCCTCTGGGTCCGTGTGCAGTAATCCCTCGGCTGGAAAATCAAGCAGAGTTGCTATTTTTGCATGGCACCAGGGCCTCCGCCTCCCAGTTCAGCCAAAGCTCTCAGTGCTGCTTTCTGGCAGGGAGACTGACTCAGGGAGAAGCAGAGTGTGCAGCTCCACGTGGGCCCCAGAGGGACGCCACAAGGGGTGCATAAAACAGAAGAGAAGGGCCCCCGGCTCCTCTGCCCCTTCTCCCCCATCCCAGCCTCCATCCCGGCCTCCTGCTCCTCGCCCGGGCCTCCATCCCGGCC
>JAJPUD010026962.1:0-15988 GCA_023553655.1 Myrmecobius fasciatus
ATTACAAATGTTAGCTTTGGCAATAAGAGAAGAAAAAGAGAGAAAAGGAATCAGAGTAGGTAATGAAGAAACCAAATTATCACTCTTTTCAGATGACATGATGGTATACTTAGAGAACCCTAGAGACTCAACTAAAAAGCTCCTAGAAACAATTGACAACTTTAGTAAAGTTGCAGGATTCAAAATAAATCCACATAAATCATCAGCATTCTTATATATTACCAACAAAGTTCAGCAGCAAGAGATACAAAAAGAAATTCCATTCAGAATAACAGATGATAGCATAAAATATTTGGGAATCTATTTGCCAAGAGAATGTCAGAAACTATATGAACTAAACTACAAAACACTTTCCACACAAATAAAATCAGACCTAGTGAATTGGAAAAACATTAAGTGCTCATGGGTAGGCCGAGCAAATATAATAAAATGAATATAGTACCCAAACGAATTTACTTATTTAGCACCATACCAATCAAACTCCCAAGAAATTATTTTCCAGACCTAGAAATATAGTAGCAAAGTTCATTTGCAAGAACAAAAGGTCAAGAATTTCAAGGGAATTACTGAAAAAAAGACAGATGAAGGTAGCCTTGCTGTACCAGATCTAAAACTATATTATAAAGCAGCGGTCATCAAAACCATTTGGTACTGGCTGAGAAATAGAGCAGTCGATCAGTGGCATAGGATAGGATATCAGGACAAGCTAGGTAATAATGTTAGCAATTTAGCATTTGATAAACCCAAAGACCCTAGCTTTTGGGATAAGTACTCACTATTCGGCAAAAACTGCTGGGAAATATGGAAACTAGTGTGGAAGAAATTAAGGCTGGTCCCACACCTAACACCGCACACCAAGATCAGATCTAAATGGGTTCGTGATGTAGATATAAAGAGTGATATTACAACCAAATTAGAGGAACATAAGATAGTTTACCTCTCAGACCTGTGGAGATGTAATAAATTTATGTCCAAAGAAGATCTGGAACTCTTAATTGAACACCAGGTAGATAATTTTGATTATATTAAGTTAAAAAGTTTCTGTACAAACAAAACTAATAAAGACAAGATTAGGAGGGAAGCATCAAATTGGGAAATCATCTTTACATTTAAGGGTTCTGATAAACGTCTCATCTCTAATTTATATAGAGAATTATCTCATATTTATAAGAATTCAAGCCTTTCTCCAATTGATAAATGGTCAAAGGATATGAACAGACAGTTTTTAGATGAGGAAATTAAAACTATTTATAATCATATGAAAAGGTGCTCCAAATCACTATTGATCAGAGAAATGCAAATCAAGACAACCCTGAGGTACCACTACACACCTGTCAGATTGGCTAAAATGACAGGAAAAGTTAATGATGAATGTTGGAGGGGATGTGGGAGGGTTGGCACACTGATACATTGTTGGTGGAGCTGTGAACAGATCCAACCATTCTGGGGAGAAATTTAGAGCTATGCTCAAAAAGTTATCAAGCTATGCATACCCTTTGACCCAGCAGTGTTTCTATTGTGCTTATATCTTAAAGAAATCATAAGAGAAGGAAAGGGCCCCACGTGTGCAAGAATGTTTGTGGAAGCCCTTTTTGTGGTGGCTAGAAACTGGAAACTGAATGGATGCCCATCAATTGGAGAGTGGATGAATAAATTATGGTATATGAATGTTATGGAATATTATTGTTCTGTAAGAAATGACCAGCAGGACGATTTCAGAGAGGCCTGGAGAGACTTGCATGAACTAATGCTCAGTGAAGTGAGCAGAACCAGGAGATCATTATTCACGGCAACAACAATACTATATGAGGATCAGTTCTAATGGACATCACTCTCTTCAACAATGAAATGCTTCAAACCAGTTCCAATTGTTCGGTGAAGAGAGCCATATACACCCAGAGAGAGAGATGTGAAATGTGGACCACAACCTAACATCTTCATGTTCTCTATTGAGGTTCTCTTGCATTGTATTTCCTTTATCAGATTGTTCTTTCTTGTAGATATGATTTCTCCTGTACAAAAAATGATGCAATAACTATACATATATTCGATTTCTTAAGTATTCTAACATAATTATCATGTAGTGGATATCCTGCCATCTAGAGGAGGGATGGGGAGTAGGGGGGAATATTTGTAACAGAAAGCTTTGTAAGGGTTAATGTTTAGGAATTACCCATACCCCACCTGTGCAAGAATGTTTGTGGCAGCCCTTTTTGTAGTGGCTAGAAACTGGAAACTGAAGAGAGTGGGTGAATAAATTATGGTATATGAATGTTATGGAATATTATTGCTCTGTAAGAAACGACCAGCAGGACGATTTCAGAGAGGCCTGGAGGGACTTGCATGAACTGATGCTGAGTGAAACGAGCATAACCAGGAGATCATCATACACAGCAACAACAGTATTACATGATGATCAATTCTGATGGTCATGGCTCTCTGCAACAAAGAATTGTCTCAAACCAGTTCCAATTGTTCACTGAGGAAAACCATATACACCCAGAGAGAGGGAAATGAAATATGGAGTACAACGTAACATTTTCATGATCTCTATTGACATTTGCTTGCATTGGGTTGCCTTTCTCTGATTTTTTTTTTTCTTGTAGATAGGATTTTTCTTGCATAACTTCTCAAGCATTTCAACATTATTAACATGTAGTGGAGTTCCTGCCATCTAGGGGAGGGGAGGGGACTGGGGGTAAAATTTATAATGGAAAGCTTTGTAAAGATCAATGTTGGGGAAATACCCATATATATGTTATACAAATAAAAAGCTTTAATTAAAAAAAAAGGAATTACCCATACATATGTTTTGCAAATAAAAAGTATTAATAAATAAAATAAATAAATAAATAAATTTTTAAAAAAAGAATGTTAATTGAATTAACTCTCACATGAAATGAAAGTGGATTATGGACTGGAATAAAAGCCAGAATCCTACAATTTCTTATTTACAAGAAACTCATTTAAAGCAGAGTGAAACATTGATAGTAAACATAAAAAGCTGGAGCAGAATCTATTATGCTTCAGTTGAAGTAAAAAAGGAGGGTAGCAAATTTGATTTCAGATTAAGCAAAAGCAAAAAATAAATTTAATTAAAAGAGAAAGAAGGAAACTACATTTTATTTAATTATACCATAAATAATGAAGTTGTATCAATTCTCTGCATATATGCACCAAGTGCTATAGCATCCAAATTCCTAGAAGAAAAGTTAAGACAGCTGCAAAAAGAATTAGATGGCAAAACTATACTAGTGGGGGATCTCAACCTAGTTCTCTCAGAACTAGATAAATTGAACCACAAAATAAATAAATAAATAAGAAAGACAGTAAGGAAATAAATAGAATCCTAGAAAAGTTAGGGATGATAGACCTTTGGAGAAAACTGAATGGAGACAGAAAGGAATTTACTTTTTTTTCATCAGTGTATGGAAGCTGTATAAAAATTGTCCATTTGTTAGGGCATAAAAACTTCAAAATTCAATGCAGATAGGCAGAAGTAGTAAATGCATTTTTCTCAGATCATGATTCAATAAAAATTACATTCAATAAAACACCAGGGGAAAATAGTCCAAAAATTAATTAGAAACTATATAGTCTTTTTTCCCCTGAGGCAATTGGGGTTAAGTGACTTGCCCAGGGTCATACAGCTAGGAAGTGTCTGAAATCATATTTGAACTCAGGTCCTCCTGACTTCATGGCTGGTGCTCTATCCACTGCGCCATCTAGCTGTTCTTATATAATCTATTCATAAAGAATGAGTGGGTGAAACAACAAACTATATACACAATCAATAATTTCATCTGTGAGAATGACAAAAGTGAGACAACATACTAAAATTTGTGGAATGTAGCCAAAGCAGTTATTAGGGGAAATTTTATGTTTCTAAATGCTTACTTGCATAAAATAGAGAAAGAGAAGATCCATGAATGCGACTTGCAATTGAAAAAGCTAGAAAAAGAACAAATTAAATCCCCTAATTAAATGCCAAGTTTGCAATTCTGAAAATAAAAGTAGAGATTAATAAAATTGAAAGGAGTTTTCTTACTTTCATATTTATTAATATCCCCTTTCATAAATAATAAACTTATTAATAAACTTAATAAAATAATAAAAAAATAAATTCAATTGTTGATTTTATGAAAAAATAACAAAATAGATAAACCTTTAGTAAATTTTATAGGAAAAGGAAAGAAGAAAATCACAGTGTTAATCTCAAAAATGAAATGAGAGAAATTTCCAGCAATGAAGAAGAAATTAGAGCAATAATTAGGAGTTATTTTACCCAACTATATGTAAATACATTTGATAATGTAAGTGAAATGGAGGAATGCTTTTAAAATATAGATTGCCCAAATTAATAGAAGAGCAAATAATTACTTGTATAGTCACATTTTAGAAAATAAAATAGAACAAGCTACTACTCAACTCACTGAGAAAAAAATCTACAGAGCCTGATAGAATTACATGTGTATTCTACCAAACATTTAAAGAACAATTGATTCTAATACTAAGCAAACTATTTGAAAAAAATAGGAAAGGAGTATTACCAAATTCCTTTTATGACACAGATATGGTGCTGATACTTAAGCCAGATAGAGTGAAAACAGAGAAAGAAAATGATAGACTTATTTCCCTAATGAATATTGATGCAAATATCTTAAATAAAATATTAGCAAAGAGATAACAGCAAGTCATCCCCACGAAAATATAACATGACTAAGTAGAATTTAGACCAGGAATGCAGGGTTGGTTCAATATTTGGAAAACTATTAACATAATAGATCATTATTATCAAACTAACAAAAATTATATAACTATCTCAATAGATGCAGAAGAATAATGATAAAATCCAAAACCCATTCCTATTAATTTCAATTACAAAAAAACATTAGCAATTATAGGTATAAATGTAGTTTCCTTTAAAATGATCACTAGCACCTATTTTAAAATCATCACCATATATAATACATAATGTGGAGAAACTAGAACAATTCCCAATAATATCAGGGGTAAAACAATGTTGCCCACTATCACCATTACTATTCAATATTGTGTTAGAAATGTTAGCTTTGATATTAAGAGAAGAAAAAAAGAGAAAAAGAAATCAAATCATCACTCTTTGCAGATGATATGATGGTATACTTAGACAATCCTAGAGAATCAACTGAAAATCTATTAGAAACAATTCACAACTTTAGCAAAGTTTCAGGATATAAAATAAATCCACAGAAATCATCAGAATTTTGATATATTAGTAACAGTCCAGCAGCAAGAGATACAAAGAGAAATTACATTTGAAATAACAGTTGATAATATAAAATATTTGGGAATCTATCTGGCAAAGCAAAGTCAGGAAATTTATGAACACTTTCAATGTAAATAAAATCAGATCTAATCAACTGGAAAAAATATCAAGTGCTTGTATGTAGGCTGAACAATTATAATAAACTTGACATTAATTAATCTGTGTATTTAGTGCCATACCAATCGAACTTCCAAGAAATTATTTTACAGATCTAGAAAACATGATAACAAAGTTCATCTGGAAGAACGAAAGGTCAAGAATTTCAAGGGAGTCAATGAAAAAAATGCCAATGAAGGGGGACTCGCTGTGCCAGACCTAAAACTATATTATAAAGCAGCAGTCATATAAACCATTTAGCACTGGCTAAGAAATAGAATAGTTAATCAGAGAAATAGGTTAGGTTTACAAGACAAAATGGTCAATGACTATGCTAATCTATTATTTAATAAATCCAAAGACCCTATCTTTTCGGATAAGAACTTAGTATTTCACAAAAACTGCTGGTATGACAGAAACCAGGCATTGACAACAATCAACAATATTTACCAAGATAAGGTCAAAATGGATTCATGACTTAGACATAAAAAGTGATATTATAAGCAAATTAGAAGAACAAACAAATGTTTACCTCTGAGATCTATGGAGAAGGAAGGAATTTGTGGCCAAAAAAGTGGAGTTCTTAATTGAACACAAAATACATAAATGTGATTATATTACATTAAAAAGTTTTTGTACAAACAAAACTAATGAACACAAGTGTAGAAGGGAAGCAATAAACTGGGAAAATATTTTTACATTCAAAGATTCTTATAAAGGTCTCATTTCTAAAATATTTAGAGTATTTACTCAAATTTACAAGAATTCAAGCCATTCTTCAATTGATAAATGGTCAAAGAATATAAGTGGACAATTTTCAGATGAAGAAATCAAAACCATTTCTAATCATATGAAAAAGTGCTCTAAATCATTATTAATCAGAGAAATGAAAATTAAGACAACTCTGAGGTACCACTATTTTCCTCTTAGATTGGTTAAGATTACAGGAAAAGATCATGATGAATATTGGAGGGAATGTGGGAAAACTGGGACACTAACACATTGCTGGTGGAGTTGTGAACTGATCCAAACATTCTGGAGAACAATTTGGAACTATGCCCAAAGGACTATCTAAATGTGCATACCTTTTGATCCAGCAATGTTTCTACTGGTCTTATATCCCAAAGAGATCTTAAAGGAGGGAAATGGACCTACATGTGCAAAAAATATTGGGGGCAGACTTTGTTGTAGTGATAAGAAACTGGAAACTGAGTGGATGTCCATCAGTTGGAGAATGGCTGAATGTTATAGTATATGACTGTTATGGAGTATTATTGTTCTACAAGATATTGTTCAAAGAAGCCTGGAGAGACTTACATGAACTGATGCTAAGTGAAATGAACAGAACCAGGAGATCATCATACACAGCAACAACAAGATTATACAATGATCAATTCTGATGGACAATGAAATGATTCAGGTCAGTTCCAATGATTTTGTGATGAAGAGAACCATCTGCACTCAGAAAGAGGATGGTGGAAACTGAGTATGGATCACAACATAGCACTTTCACTCTTTTTTGTGGTTGCTTTCTTGCATTTTATTCTCTTTTTGATTTTTTTTCCTTTTTGATTTGATGTTGCTTGTGCAGAATTGGACATGTTTAACATATACTGTATTACTTGCCATCTAGTGAAAGGCATGGGGGAAAGGGAGGGAAAATTTTGGAATGCAATTTTTACAAGAGTGTATTTTGAAAAGTATGCACATGTTTGGAAAATAAACATCTTTAATAAAATATGAATGTCTTATCTGCACTTGAGGAAATATTGGGGAAAATGTTAGGAATGTAGATTAAACATAAAAGCCTATATCCTACTCTATTTTTTTAATTTTGAGATTTAGATATTAAACATTTTCCATAATATCTCTCCCAAGGTACACACATAATAAATATAAAAGAAAAAAATGACTAACTAAAGAAATGGAGAAATGCATGAATAAAATTTTGGGAAAGAATTGGATTGGGAGCCAAGAATCTGAGTTCTAGCTGAAGTTCTGTGAATGATTTTCTTGTGGTCTGAGAGAAGTCAATTTTTTTCAGAATCAGTTTACTCATTTGGGAAAAAAAAACAAGACTAGATGAACTTTAATATCTCTTCAAAATTAAAAATCATATGATTCATTTTTTTCAATTCTCAATCTATTGGGGGAAATTGGCTAAGTTATCTAATAATACAAATATTTACAAGTTATATAGATGAACTCTAATATATGTATATTTACAAGTTAAGTAGATGGACAATTGCATTAAAATTATGTAGACAAAAATGAAAATAAAATTTTAAAAAGAATAAAGATTAAATAACATTTAATCTTAGAAACAATAGGGAAACACTAGATTTTATTTAATGGCATAACATGATCAAGTCTGTGCTTCAGTATAACCATTTTGGCAACTATATAGGTGTGATGAGATAAAAGTATTAAGGCAGAGAGGATTATTGAGTTTAGAGATTATTTTCATATTGATTAGTGAGGGAAGAGAATTGAGGCACAGATAATTACTCAGTTTAGAGATTATTTTCATAGTTCAAGAGAGAGCCTGAAAAGAGTCTGTTCAACTTGTGTTTGAATAGAGACAATGGGGACAGATATAAGATTTTTAGAAGAATTGACAAAATTTGGCAATTGATTGGAATAGGAAAGAAGAGTGAAGCTAAATGAGGAGTTGAAGATTGCAATTATATAATGATATCTCCATTGCTGGGACATCTGGTGTGTTCAGAAAGAAGAAGGGTCTCTTACGTGTGAAGGGTTGTTGAGTCATTTTCATGGCTGCATATCCACCTTTGTTGTCCACCTGCCACCCAATTCTTCCCTGTGACTCTAAGAAGCTGTAGCATGCACAGCAGTCATACCTTGGTAAAACTGTCTTAGCAATTGGCTAAATGAGTTTGAGGATAAACAATAGAACTCAGAGCCATCAATGAGTTAGGGGTGTTATTACATCATGCATGTGAACTAAACAGATGAGAAAAAAGTATTCTAGTGGCCATAAAGGTGGCTAAAGTAAGTACTGTGAAATGCTTAGGATTTGGTCATCCATTGCATTCTGGGCTGTGTCCAGTTGTCTTGACTTTTGTATTACCCAAATGGCCAATGGCTTTGATGGATTTTGGAAAAGAGAGTGAGATTGATGACTCTATGTTATCATTGATTCCCTTTGAAAAATGAAAGATAAACAATGAATAAGGAAGCAGCCGATATGAAACATTAATGTGTAGTGCAAAGATATTCTAAGTCAGTAAGTGACCTAGGAATATTGTTTAATGATTGTCATTTCAATTTGAGTTTGACCCCAAGTTTTTAGTGGATTTAGAGCCAAGAAGACCTAGGTCCAAAGCTTACTCAAGGCATTGCCTAATTGTATGATCTTGGAAAAGTTATTTTATCAATTTGATCTTTTGTTTCTTCATCTGTAAAATAAAAGGGTTTGAAAAATGATCTCTAAGGCACATATCAGCTCCAATGTACAATGCTATGTTCTTGTATTGAAATATCTTTGAGAGCTCTAGAAAGTGAAGAGCTCTCTATGCATCACCTATTTTAAGGGTGTTTACAACATAATCATATGCAAGAATGATCAACATCCAATAGTTAACTAGAATACTAAGCCTGGTAAATTATATTAATTTTGACAATTTGATAGAGTTTTAAACTGCTATTTAGAAATGTTTGTTCCAATGAAACCTGGGGATTCTCAGCTTACTGACACAATGGGTTGTTTTAATTTTAATTTATTCAGATTTTAAAAAGAATTTGGCAAGCTGTGATGAAATGGTCTTTCCCTCACTGCTGACATGACTATAATGATATTAGCCTCATGTGTAATAAGGGGCATAGGAGAAATATTTTTTGGTAGAGAGATAAAATCCATCAGTCATCATACTGAACCTAGGAAAGCCTATTATTTGCCATTTGTAGAACTCAAGCCAACCAGAAGTCAAGGAGTAAAAGACAATCTGAGTTTGAGGCCTTGCTAGCCAACCCAATGGCCAAGTGGTACAGTGGAAAGAGTAGGAGTTCTGGAGTCAGAAGATTTGAATTCACTTCTTTCTGACACAAGCTGTATAACCTTAGACAAATCATTGAACCCCTTTGTCCTTTAGTTCCCAATCTACAAATTAGAGTATAGTCTTGTGTGAATTGTAGTTGATTAAGCCAAATAGAGGTCTGCACTCCATATAGTGACAATTTGGTAAGTAGGAGGCCATTAGACTGTCTACAGAGAGGCAAATGGCCTACTAACCTCTGTACTTCTGGCTTTAATGAGATAAAGATCTAGTCTATTTTTTTAAAAACTTAAAATTTAGTTTAATTTGAAAAAATAGAAGGTTAAATTAGATAGCATTTCAGTGACAAGGATATGATTTACAGTAGCATTTATTTAAAACCATCAGCAAGCATTATAGGTAATGGGGATAAACTAAAAACCATTCCCAATAAGATCAGGAGTGAAACAAGTTTGCCCACTGTTACCATTACTATTCAATATTGTATTATAAATGTTAGCTTTGGCAATAAGAGAAGAAAAGAGAGTAAAAGAATTAGCGTACAAACAAAACTAATGCAGACAGGATTAGAAGGGAAGTAATAAACTGGGGAAACATTTTTATTTACATTCAAAGATTCTGATAAAAGCATCATTTCTAAAATATATAGAGAACTGACTCAGATTTATAAGAATTCAAGCCATTTTCCAATTAATAAATGGTCAAAGAATATAAACAGACCCATTTTCAGATGAAGAAATTGAAACTATTTCTAGTCATATGAAAAGATGCTCTAAATCACTATTGATCAGAGAAATGCAAATTAAAAACAACTCTGAGGTACCACTACACACCTGTCAGATTGGCTAAGATGACAGGAAAAGAAAATGATGAATGTTGGAGGGGATGTGGGAAAACTGGGACACTGATACATTGTTGGTGGAAATGTGAACGTATCCAATTATTCTGGAGAGCAATTTGGAACTATGCTCAAAAAGTTTTCAAACTGCGCATACCCTTTGATCCAGCAGTTTTTCTTCTGAGCTTATATTGCAAAAAGATCTTAAAGGATATGTGCAAAAATGTTTGTGGCAGACCATTTTGTAGTGGCAAGAAATTGGAAACTGAATGGATGCCTATCAACTGGAGAATGGATGAATAAATTATGGTATATGAATATTATGGAATATTATTGTCCTGTAAGAAACGACCAGCAGGATGATTTCAGAGAGGCCTGGGGAGACTTACATGAACTGATGTTAAATAAGTGAAATTAGCAGAACCAGGAGATAATTAGACACAGTAACAACAAGATTATACAGAGATAAGTTCTGATGGATGTGGCTCTCTTCAGCAATGAGATGATTCAAACTAGTTTCATTTGCTCAGTGATGAAGGGAGCCATCTACACCCAGAGAGAGGACTGTGGGAGCTGAATGTGGTTCACTACATCTCCTCCTCTCCCTTCTCTTCCTCCTCCCCTTCCTGTTCCTTCTCCTCTTCCTCCTCTTCCTCCTCCCCTTCCTCTTCCTTCTCCTCTTCCACCACCTCCTCCTGCTCCTCCTCTCCCTTCTTCTTCTTCTGATTTGATTTGATTTTTCTTATGTAGCACAATAATTTTATAAATATGTATGCATATGTTGGACTTAATGCATATTTCTACCATGCTTAAAATATATTGGACTACTTGCCCTCTAGGGGAGGGCGTGGGGAAAAGAAGGGAAAATTAGAACCCAAAATTTTACAAAGGCTAATGTTTTTTTTTTTAATAAAGCTTTTTATTTACAAAACATATGAGTGACCTTTCAATATTGACCTTTGCAAAAAAAAATTTTTTTCCCAAGCTTTTCCTTTCCTTCCCCCCACCCCTCACCCCTAGATGACAGGTAATCTAATACATGCTAGATAGGATAAATTATATGATAAATACAATACATGTATATATATATCTATACAGTTATCTTACTGCACAAGAAACATCAGATCTAGAAAGAGAAGAAGAAAAAAAACAACCTAAGAAGGAAAACAAAATGCATGGAAATATTCACCGAAAGCGTTAAAATGCTGTGTTGTGGTTCACTCTCAGTTCCCACAGGCCTCTCTCTGGATGTATATGACTATCTTCATCACAGAACAACTGGTTTTAATCACATCATTGCTGAAGAGAACCATGTCCATCAAAATTGATCATCGTATACTCTTGTTGATGTGTATAATGTTCTCCTGGTTCTGCTGATTTCACTCAGCATCAGTTCATGCAAGTCTCTCCAATCCTCTCTGAAATCCTCCTGTTGGTCATTTCTTACAGAACAATAATATTCCATAACATTCATATACCATAATTTATTCAGCCATTCTCCAATTGATGGGCATCTTTTCAATTTCCAGTTTCTTGCCACTACAAAAAAAGCTGCCACAAACATTTTTGCACATGTGGGTCCCTTTCCCTCCACAAAGGCTAATGTTAAAGAATTGTCCATGCATATGTTTTGAAAAATAAAAAAGCTTTAATAAAAATAAAATAAAATAACTGTGGATAATATAATATATTGGGTAGTCTACCTGCCAAGGCAAAGTCAGGAACTATATTAACATAACTATAAAATAGATTCCATACAAATAAAATGAGATCTAATTAATTGGAAAATATCATGTGTTCATGAGTAGGCTGAGCAAATATAATAAGCATGGCAATTCTACCTAAATTTCTAATCATATGAAAAGATGCTCTAAATCAGTATTGATAAGAGAAATGCTAATTAAGACAACTTTGAGGTATCACTATAGTCCTCTCAGATTGATTAAGATTACAGGCAAAGATAATGATGAATGTTGGAGGGGATTTGGGAAAAGACGAACTAATATATTGTTGGTGGAGTTGTGAAGTGATCCAACCATTCTGGAGAGCAATTTGGAACTATGCTTAAAGGGTGATCAAACTGTGCAGACCCTTTGATTCAGCAATGTTTCTACTGGGCTTATATCCCAAAGAGTTTTTAAAGGAGGGCAAGGACCTAAATGTGCAAAAATATTTATGGCAGTCCTTTTTTGTAGTGACAAGAAATTGGAAATTAAGTGGATGCCCATCATTTGGAGAATGGCTGGACAAGTTATGGCATATGAATGTCATAGAATATTATTGTTTTGTAAAAAATAATCAGCAGATTTTTTTCCTTGCTCACAGTGAACTGAAAATAAACAAATATGCCACTCAAAATAATCAGCAGGATGATTTCAGAGAGGTCTGGAGAGACTTACATGAACTGATGGTAAGTGAAATGAGCAGAAACAGGAGGTTATTATACACAGCAACAGCAAGATTATACTGGGATGAGAGCCATCCCAGAAAGAGGACTGTGGGAACTGAGTATGGATCACAACATAGCATTTTCACTTCTTTTGTTGTTGTTTGCTTGAATTTTATTTTCTTTCTCATTTTTCATTTTCATTTGATTTTTTTGTGCAACAAGATAATTATAGAAATATATATGCCTACATTGGATTACATATATTGTCCATGTTTAACATATATTGGATCACTTGCCATCTATGGGAGGAAGTGGGGGGGAAGGGGGTAAATTGGAACACAAGGTTTTGCAAGGGTCAATGTTGAAAAATTATCTTTGTATATGTTTTGAAAATAAAAAGCTTCAAGAAAAAAAGAAACAAGAACAAGGATATTATCCAGAAATTCTTCATCACTACAATGACAAATATTATTGCAGCCTTCTATTACTAATGAGCACTCAGACACATGAAAGTCCTTAAAACCCTGCCCAGAGGCTTCTCCTTTTTCCATCATTAGGTCTGATAGAGAAGGAAGTCCAGTGATACCTAGAAGAAGGGAAGGAATGAAGGAAAGTGGGGAGTGCAGGGGAGAGGACTAGAGAAAAGGAAGGAGAGAGAAAGAAAATATAAAAATGCCTTTTCTATGCCAAGTTCTTTGCTAAGCATTTGAAAAATATTATCTCATTTTATCCTCACAATGATCTTGAGATTTATTAAGTATTTAATTCAATGGTGCTTTCTCAATCATTCTCCTAACTTTTGATATTAGTAATGTTTCACCTCTGGAGAAATATATTTTCCTTGACTGTTATGAATGTTGTCTCTTTTGGTGACCTTATTGCTTGACCACTCTGTATTAGTCTCTTTAAATGAATTATCAATAATCTTCAACCCTCTAGGAAAGAGCATCTCACCAGGATAAGGACTGCAGTCTTTTCTTTTTATATACTTTTTCTATGGCTTCCTTTTCTCCTATGGTTTCAATCATCATATATATGCAAATGAGTCCAAATCTTACCTGAATCATTATGCTACATAAAAAACCACATATTTCACACAAATCTCTTGATAGCATCACAAATACTACATATCCAAAAAGATAACTTATTAAATTCATTCTTAAATCTATTTCTTTTGAAAGTAGACCTTTAACTACCTAGAATTTTGACTCTGAGTTTATACTTGAGGATTTTCTTTCCATCATAACTATCATGCCCAAATCAGTTACCAACTCATCTTGATGCTATAACATTTCCAGAATCTGTCCCATTCTCTCATTCATTTCCAAACCTTCATTACCATTTTCCAAGACAACTACAATAGCCTCTAATTGCTCATATATGTAATTCTCCATAATGTAATTATAACCCATATTTCTGGACATTTAAATTTATAACCCTTCATGCATTCCACATTCCTAACAAAGTGAACATCTTCCTGGTTCCCAAAATTAACTTCCAATCTCCTGTATCTTATATTTGGATAGGCTAGAAATATGTTCCCTCCCCAACTTTACCTGTGAAAATAACTTGTTGAATTAAAGCTTCTGTTTAGAAGCCATCTCTTATGAGGCACTTTTCCTCATCAACCCTCCATCAACAGGGTTGTCTCACTTTCCAACTCTTTCTCCTTCTCTCCCTCCCTCCTTACCTCTCCCTTTATCTCTCTATTTTCTCCCTCTCTCTTTTTTCCTCTCTCTCTCCCTCTTCTTCATATCTTTCTTTCTCCCTTTTTTCTTCATCTATCTATCTGCATGTATGTCTATCTACCCTTTATCTATCTATCTACATGTTTGATATAATAGGTAGTGGTTTGTAGAAGTTCCATGAGGGGTGGGCCTATTTCCTTTTTTATTCTGTAACCCTATTTTCAAGACCAGTGGCTTGACTGTAGGACATGTTTAACAAATATTTTTGAATTGGGTTATATTTGTATAAATTATATATTAACCATACCAAATTGCCAAATAATTTTTTTATTTGCATAACATATGTGTGGGTAATTCTTCAACAATAACCCTTACATAGCTTTCTGTTACAAATTTCCCCCCCCCCAACTCTCCAACCCTCCCCTAGATGGCAGGATATCCACTACATGTTAATTATGTTAAAATATTGCCAAATAGAATATATGTATGCATATTTCCAAACTTATCATTGTTGTGCAAGAAAAATCTTATCTACACAAAAGATATATCAGATAAAGGAAACACAATGTAAACAAACATCAATCAAGAAGTATGAGAATGTTATGTTGTGGTCCACATTTCACATCCCTCTCTCTGGGTGTATATGGCTTTCTTCAGTGAACAACTGGAGGTGGTTTGAAGCATTTCATTGTTGAAGAGAGTCATGTCCATCAGAATTGATCGTCATATAGTACTGTTGTTGCCGTGTATAATGATCTCCTGGTTCTGCTCATTTCACTCAGCATCAGTTCATGTAAGTCTCTCCAAGCCTCTCTGAAATCATCTTGCTGGTCATTTCTTACAGAACAATAATATTCCATAATATTCATATACCATAATTTATTCAGCCATTCTCCATTTGAAGGGCATCTATTCAATTTCCAGTTTCTAGCCACTACAAAAAGGGCTGCCACAAACATTCTTGCACATATGGGGCCCTTTCCTTCCTTTATGATTTCTTTGGGATATAAGCCCAATAGAAATGCTGCTGGGTCAAAGGGTATGCACAGTCTGATAACTTTTTGAGCGTAGCTCCAAATTGTTCTCCAGAATGGCTGTATCCATTCACAGCTCCACCAACAATGCATCAGTGTCCCAGCCCTCCCACATCCCCTCCAACATTCATCATTAACTTTTCCTGTCATTTTAGCCAATCTGACAGGTGTGTAGTGGTACCTCAGGGTTGTCTTGATTTGCATTTCTCTGATCAATAGTGATTTGGAGTACCTTTTCATATGACTATAAATAGTTTTAATTTCATCCTCTGAAAATTGTCTGTTCTTATCCTTTGACCATTTATTGATTGGAGAATGGCTTGAATTCTTATATATATGAGACAATTCTCTATATATTTTAGAGATGAGACCTTTATCAAAACCCTTAAATGTAAAGATGATTTCCCAATTTATTGCTTCCCTCCTAATCTTGTCTGCATTGATTTTGTTTGTACAAAAACTTTTTAACTTAATATAGTCAAAGTTATCTATCTGGTTTTCAATTAAAAGTTCCAGTTCTTCTTTGGACATAAATTTATTCCATCTCCATAGGTCTGAGAGGTAAACTATATTGCGTTCCTCTAATTTACTTATAGTATCACTCTTTATATCCAGATCA
>JAJPUD010026963.1:0-14661 GCA_023553655.1 Myrmecobius fasciatus
CGCCGCTGCCCGGGGCTGCCGTCTCGTACCCGGACTGGGTGGGCCAAAGCTACCGGGAGGTGATGAGCCTCAACGAGCACTCCATGCAGGCGCTGTCCTGGCGCAAGCTCTACCTGAGCCGGGCCAAGCTCAAAGCCTCCAGCCGGACATCAGCGCTGCTCTCGGGCTTCGCCATGGTGAGCCTGCCCGCTCCCGGCCACCCCGCGTCCGGCTTCGGTGCCCGCACCCGCCGCAAGGGGGAGAGAGTCTGCGGGGGGCCTACTGTGAGCTGGGAGGGGGAGGAGGAGTCCCACTTCGGGGAGTAGATCAGGGGACCAGCTGTGCCTGGGGGGGGGGCAGACCTGGGGACCAGCCGTGCAGTGCCCGGGGGCGGGTTAGGTCAGGGGACCAGCTGTACCCTGGGGGAGATAGATCGGGAGCCCAGCAGTACGAGCTACGCTTAAGATGGGGGGGAAGAGGGGGTGCCCATCCTAGCAGGGTAGACGAGAATTAGGGGCAAAGGGGCAATTGGCGTTTGTGCTGGAGTGGAGGGATATGCGTAGTTTGCAGACACAAGTGGGCTCTGGAGTTTTTGACAGGCGAGTAGGGGTAGACAGGTGGTTTCAATGTCTGTGGCTGACCGGGCAGTAAGAGGCCGCAAGGGGTCTCGTGGATGTGTCTTGGGAGAGATGATGGAACGGACAGCTGGGGAGGGTTCTTGTCCTGCCTTTCTTTCCCGTTAGCCCCCCTTCCTCCCCTTCCTCACATGTGTATATGCCAGCAACTGAGCTGGTGAAATCCAGCAGCTTTTGAGGATCTGAGGAGAGGCCCCCTTCCTTCTCCCCTGCCTCCCCCCATGAGTCGTGCCCCCTCCATTTGTTCTCACTGCTGGGAGGGCTACAGATGGGGATTTCCAGCCTCCTGCCCACCTTGTTTTCTCTGATCACCCCTTAACTTTGACAGTTATTTTCTCACCCCCACTGTCTGTTCTTCCCCCTTTTGGAAAGCTCAGCCCAAGCCCCAGGCCAGCCAGCCAGAGGGCCAGCCAGCTGGAGAGTGGGAAGTGGGCCCAGCCTTGAATCTTGAACAAGTGAAATAGAGGAAGAGCTGCCTGCTGGCCACAGAACACCCTCTGCTTGATGGGGGTAAGGGGAGGTAGGAGGTGAGATGGGGTAAAGCAGAAGCCAGGGAAGCCTCCCCAGGGCCAAGAAGCAAGTTTGTGTCTCTTCAACTGAGCTCTTTGGGCAGGTCACTTAATTCCTCTCTTGGAGACTCAGTTTCCCCAAACAGGGATAGGAATCTATACCCTTTCTACTTTATAGGGAAACACTGAGAGTGGGAAGGCTCTATTGGACCCTTCACAGTTAGACCCTGAAGTGTTTGTTGGCCAAACCTGTGATTTCATCTTCCAGGAAACTTCTGGTATGGAAACTCCCTTCCACTGACGCAAATCCTTAACTTCATAATCTTAGAGAACTGCCTTGACTTCTAGGAGGCTAAGGGAGGAGCCTGAAGTCATGGAGCTAATATGTGTCGGAGGATGACTTGAATTCAGGTCTTCTGCCTGATCCTCTACCATCTTCCTGTTTGGTTAATAATCGTTTATCAAATTGATTGGAAATAGGATGGATGGACTTGCAGGCAAGACTTAGCAAACTTGTTGCTCCCTTATCCTCAGCAGATAACCCAGAGGTAGGGGGCTTTCTACGGGCCTGTGATCTTGCTGAGATGATGAGACATGGGAAATCTTTCCCCAGCTCAAGCCAGCCACCCTTCCCTTTCACTCCCCCCATCCCACCCACCCTCCTAGCATCCCAGGTGAAGAGCAGAGATTGGAGGGCTAAGGCACTGGATCTGAATTCCAGGCTCCGTGGCTTACTATGTGACCTTGGCCAGGCCATTCAATCTCTGGGATTTACTTTGCTCATTAACTGAGATAGGGTTGCCCTAGATGATAAGGGGAGCAGTGTGGTGTAGTGAGAAGTTTACTGAACTGGGAACTTTGTGGGACTTTTGCTTGGGAGTTGGAGGAATTTTCAAGTTCAAATCCGGCCTCTAAAATAAATTATCTGTGTGACTTTTGCACATCATTTAATCTCCATGTTCCTCACTTTCAACTGAACTTAATGGCCTCGGAGTAGATCCCCTACCCAGTGATCTGATTTCAAATTCTGACTGGGCTGCTTTCTAACTATATGGCCTTTATCCTTCCTCCTCTTGTAAATTGAGAGAGTTTGACCTGATGGTGTTTCAGGCTCCATCCAGCTCTTAATCTGGCCTGGGCCACTGAGGAGGGGCTTCCAGAGCCAGCTGCTGCTTGCAGTTGGGCTAGCTGTCCTGGAAAGGAGGCTGCCTCCTCAGCCTTCCCTCCTTGAAGCGGATTTCACTTGGTGAACATCAATCTTGGTCTGCAGCAAGTGAGAGAGAGGAGGTTTCAGTGTGGCAAAGGTTAAACTTGGATTAAAAAAAAAACCCCAACAATTTCCAGGCAGTGACACTTGATAAGTTTCTGAGCTGGAGGAATGAGAAATTAGAGGATGGGTCCAAGGCAAGAAGGGACTTAAAACAGGGGTCATTGTGGGGGCAATTGAAGCCAGTCTCCTTCCTGCTCTTTCTCTGGGGCTCCTGTTCCCGCTTCAGGATGGGGGTGGGGGGACTCCCCACATCCTGTCCTTGCCCTGTTATTGAAATTGTTTTCCTTCATACTTAGGGCCCCATTTGCTTTACTGCCAGCTTGTAAGGATGTGATTAAAAGGAAGAAAAGCTTATTTACTGGTTGGTATGAGCAGGGATGTGGGTTTTGTTAGTTTTTTTAGCTTCCCATATTAGCATTATTAATTGAAAATAATTTGTGAAAGCCTTTCCCATTCTTAATTTCATTTGCTTTTCTCCTCAATCCTGAGGGATAGGCAGGGCAGAATGATCTCCATTTGACAGATTAGGAGACTGAGGCCCAAGGAGATGTGGTGGACTGCCATAGGTCACACTGGTTTAGAATCTGGATCCCCTGGCCTCTTTCATCTTCAACTTTACAAGCATTGAAAAATTTTAAAAATAAGTTTCTATCGGTACCTTTAAAAAAATCACCTATTTAATACATCCTCATCTGGCTTTTCTCAGTGATTAAAAAAAAAGTGTCCTTCTGGATAAGAATACCCACTTAACCTCGTTGGATCTCAGTTTCCTCATCTGTAAAATGAAATTATGATCTCTTTGGTTGTTTCCAGCTCAAGAACTCTCTTGTCATGAAGCTCCTTGAAGTCCAGGACTGTTTCCACTTGTTTTTGTATTTCTAGGGACCTCACTTAGTACCTGACACTTGGGGGTGCTCAATAAGGTTTTGTTGATTGATATGCAGGAGAGTACATGTAATATATTTTATCTTTAAAAAATATCTACAATAGGGGCAGCTAGGTAGCGCAGTGGATAGAGCACCAGCCCTGAAGTCAGGAGTACCTGAGTTCAAATCTGGTCTCAGACACTTAACATTCCCTAGCTGTGTGACTCTGGGCAAGTCACTTAACCCCAATTGCCTCAGCAAAAAGCAAAAAAAAAAAAAAAATCTACAATATACAGACCTCACCTGGTACCTGACACTTGGGGGTGCTCAATAAGGTTTTGTTGATTGATACGCATTTGACCTCCGGAGAATGCATGTAATATGTTTTATCTTTAAAAGATATCTACAATATACATTTTTTTTTACTTAGAAGTAAGTCATTTTGCTAACTACCAAGGTTGTGATTATTAGCACTGAAAAGCATAAAGTGCCAGGGGACTGCCTGCTTTGTTCTGTGTGGATATGTTATCGATCCATATGAAAGTAAGTGCTTTGAAAGCTCATTAAAAATAGCATTTTTACTTTGGATCCTCTTCCTTAGGACAGTGCCCATAGTAAGGGCTTCATAAATGCCTCCTGGCTTGATTGTGATGAAGGGAGTGGAAGTCAGTTTAGGCAGTGAACATTGCTCCATTCCCCTTTTCTGCCCACACATGCCAAGAGCAGAACATGGTACGGTAATGGTTGGTTGGCTGGCTTTTTTTTCTACTATGCTTACTCAGAGCCCTTATTTCCACTGGTGGGATGCTGCTTGGGATCAGTCCGGAGGGGGAGGGGGAATAGAGACAAGGAGAAAGTTCCCTTCTTACCCTGCCTTACTCGATGGTCAAATGAATGTCACCTCCCCCTTCCTATGGCTAAAAACAGCAGGCCGGCAGCAGGGGGCCCGGAGAATGGCAGGCAGCTGTTCTGGCCCCTGCTGGCCCCAGTGTGACAGACAAACAGATGGTCTATCACCAGGGGAAGTTCTCCCTTTTGGACTCTGTGCCCTGATTAGGGTGGGAAGGGTTCCTGACTTCAGAACACTGGGTAATGTTGTAGAAAGCATTTTGATTTAGGGGCATGGTTTGAATTAGATGGGGCCAGAGCAGCTAACGGGAATGGAAATGGTTTAGCTTGGAGAAGAGGAGATTTGGGATCAGGATGGGGGAGATAGGATAGCCGTGTTCAGCTTTTTAGCACCTGGCTACCTTAGTGTCTCAAGCACTGGATTTGAGGTAGGAGGAACCAAGTTTGAACCCCGTCTCCCAGTGTGACAAATCATGGGAATTATTTTCCTTCCCTCTCTTCCCCCCGATTCAAAGGCCATCTTCATGGCCTAAAAAGGGTGGAGAGTTAGCAAGAACTCCCTTCAGGGAGGTCAGCTCTGGACAAATCGGATCTCCACGCTTCAGAATCTTCATCTGTAAACTGAGGGCGATGATAATATTCCTGCTACTGTTGCACGAGGACCAAATGAGGGGATATTTGGAAAGCACTTTGTACACCTTAAAGGGTTATAAAAATGTGAGTTATTATTCGAAGGACTTATTGGGAAAGAGGGATTAGCTTTGTTCTTCAGACTCAGGCAGTAAGGGAGGTTTTGAAGAGACTTGATGTCAGAGAGAAACTTCCTAGCAATTACAGTAATCCCTAGATGCCATGGGCTGCCTGGGCAAGTGGAGAGTTCCCTCTAGCAGGAGGTCTTCAAGCAGAGGCCAGGACCACTTGTCCCATGTGGAAAGGGGATGCCTGTGCTTGGCTTAGATGGTCTCTGAGGCTCTAATTCTGATGTTCTCTGATTCTGTCTCCTTTATCTCAGATTCCGAAACTTTCTATTGCAATGAAACCCCTGGATGGGGGTGAGGAGAAGCACATTTAGGGTCAGTGTATGTGTATAGGGGGTAAAACTTTGCTGACTCAATGTGTCTGAAGGGAGCTGTTATGATGGGAGGAGGTTCGAGGATGCTCACCTTGACTAGGTTCAACCCACCTTCCTTGTGATTAAAATCCCTCTTAAAAATAGGGCTGTGGTGGGGGACGTGGAAGGGGTGCTTTGGCCCAGCTTGAGATAACCATAGTAACAAGTGCTAGCTAGTGAGTTTCCAGGGCCATTCTCCTCTTGCTCATGAGTCAGCAGAGCTGACTTCCCTGAAGGGAGTTCTTCCTAACTCCCCACCCTTTTTAGGCCATGAAGATGGCCTTTGATCTGGGGGGAAGAGAGGAGGAAAATTATTCCCAAGAACAACCCCACCCTACCCCCAAAACTCAAGTGCTCCTTAGGCACAGGATATGGAAAGAGTCTTTAGAGAGCATTTAATCAAATGAGAATAATTGTAAAGTGCTTAGCACAGTGCCTGGCATGCAGTAGGCATTATGTAAATCCAGCCTCCTGACACATAGTAAGAGCTTAATAAATACATGTTGGATTAATGAGTGTTCAGAGTGACTTGTCCTGGGTCCTGTCGTGTGACTACCCTCATTTCTGCCTCTTGAAGACCTTCAGGGCCTTGCTCAGGTGCCCCCTCCTCTCCCTGAAGCCTTGTCCTGAAGCTTTAGAGCGGATGGGATTTAGGTGATCACCTAATCTAACTTGCTTCCTTGCTCCAGAGAGAAATTACTTGTCCAAAGTCACACAGAGAGTAATTAGCAGAGCAGAGCAGACCCTTTGTCTAGACCTCATCAGTGGTCCTCAGTTTCCCCTCCATAAAATGGGTCTAGTACTTACAAATCGCGGGATCCTGTGTTTGCCAGGATTGTTCGAGGACTACTTCCCTCCCCCGACTTAGGGAATGCTCGATGGGTTTGAAGATTGGGGGGTTTTTGGTCAAGGAGGCAGAGAGTCAGTCTCCATGAGGAAAAGGTTAACAGCATGGGTTTCCCTGGCCTCCCATATGCCCTTTGGCCGCCCCCTCTTAGGTCTCTGCTTTCTGTCCACGATGGGCTGGTCGGTTGACAGAATTCCTGTTCTGTGCGAGGCCCGAGGGAACAAACGGCTCAGGTCCTGCTTTGGGGACTCAAGGGTCAGGATGTCCTGGCAAGGACTCTGGTATCCTGCCCCCTGTGGAGGCCCTCAGAATTAGGCATCCTGCTGCTGGCCTGGAAGGCCGCCAGGGACCGAATGTCCACTCAGGCTCTGAGAGTGGGCCTCCCCCTGCCCAGCATGTGGCACAACGTGGGTAGCTGCTAGAAATGGGGAACCCCTGCCTCCCTCCACCATCCAGATCGGCAACTCCATAGAGAGAAGGAAGGAGCCTACCGGCATCATAGCCGGGTACCGTGTGAGACGGACACGTGTCCTCACATCTGGCTACCCAAGAGGGGCTCTCAGGCAATCAAAGCCATGGAGTGCTTTTTAAGTGCTTAATATGCACCGGGCACTATGCTAAAGGATGGTACAAGAGTGTTAGGATGGGGTAGTGATCAGGGCGTTCTATTAGAATCAAGAATTCTGGGTTCGGATCCTGCCCTTAGCCATTGATTAACTGCCTGCTTCTGGACATGTCTCTTAATCGTGCTCAGCCTCAGTTTCTCATCTGTAAAATGGCAGGTCCCCTCTGGGTCTATGAGCCTGTGAAAGTCCTCCCCCCACTCCACCCCGCTGTCCCTGTGGTCTTAGGCAAGCCAGAACTGCTCTGTCGTCCTTACAATGAGGGTGATGGGGCTGGGATTATCTCCCTTCCAGACTTGTTGTGAGGATCGAATGAAATCATGTCTATAAAGTGCTTCGCAAACTTGGCAGAGGTTCAGATCCTGCCCTTGAGGATCACAGCCTGGGTAAACTTCATCTCTCTGGCCCTTGGATTCTCATCTATAAAATGAGACGGGTCAGTGACCAGGTCACTCATTGCTGGCCGCTCTGGCCTCCTCTGCCTCCCGAGGCATCCTTGCCTCTGGCGGTCCCAGAAATGCTGCTCAGGTGGCTCTGGGACTATAGAAAGAGCGCTCACTTTGGGGCCCTAGCCCTGGGACATTCATCCTGCAGAGACCTCAGTTTCTGTCCCTGAAAAATGAGAGGCTTGAACCAGATCCCATCTGAGGTCCCTCCCAGCTCAGTCTGTGAGCTTGGGTTACGGGAATGGAAAATGTCCAGATTTGGCTGAGCCTGGGCAGTTACCTCAGGCTGGGGGCTGAGTCTTTATGTCCCTGCAGTTTTCTCCCAGTCCCCTCACTCCTTTTGGAAGAAAACACTTTAGGGTCTGGATCCCATGGATTACAGAGCAGCCTCCGTTTACCCACATCCTGGGGAGGGCAGATTTGATTGACAGCCTCCCAGCGGGCAGCGGGTGTGGGCCAAGGCGGCATAAAGGTAGCCTAAGCCGAACAAAATTAGGAAGCGCAGTGTGCACATTCCAGACCCCAAACATAAATTACTTTTGGATTATTCTCTCCCTCCCCCCATGACCTTCTCTCATGCCCAGGGCCAGGTGGGAAATTGCCCAGAATACCTTTGAGAAAAGATTTAGAAGGGAAGAACTCTGCAGTAAACACAAGTTGAGGGAGAGTGGAAAAAATGCCGAAGGTGGGGACCCTAGTTCAAATCTTGACCTTGCCACTTATGGCCTGTGTGACTTCAGTCAGGTCACTCATCTCAGGGCCTCAGTTTCTCCATTTGTATAATGAGGGAGAGTTGGCTTAAGATCAGAGATCTGATGCCTCAAGATTTTTTTCTAACTTTTAATCTGTGGTTCTATGATAAAAGGGGGAGAGGAGGCTTGCCACTTATGGCCTGTGTGATTTCACTTAGGTCACTCAACTTGGGGCCTCAGTTTCTCCATTTGTATAATGAAAGAGAGTTGGCTTAAAATACCTCAAGATTTTTTTTTTCTAATTCCTAATCTGTGGGCCTATGATGGAAGGGGGAGAGGAGGCTAATTAGAGCACTCATCATGCTTTTTTACATGGATGATCTCAGGCCTGGAGAGTGTTTAGAATAATAATCACAAGGAATTTCAGAGCCCAGCTAGCCGACTGCCCGCCTGAACAAAAAGTTCAGCAAATGGTCAGGCGTCCCGGCTGGGCTTGAAGCCTGTAGCAAAGGGGACCCTGCCCGTTCCTCTTGGGGCCAGCCAGCAGTCAGCACCATGTTGCTCACAAGGAGCAGCAATCTGCCTCTTGGCATCTCCCTCCCATGGCTCCTTGTTCTGTTCTCTGGGCCGAACAGATGGGCCTCCCTTCACGTGACGGCCTCTGAAATGCTTGAGAACTCTCGAATTCCTCTGAATTCCTCCTTAGGCTTCTCGGGGCTGGACGTTCCCAATTCCTTCAGAGGATCTCTCTTGAAACGCCCCCGCCCTGCTGATCACCCTCCTTTGGATGGTCCAATTTATGTGTCCTTCCTCGCCCTGGGTCCCCAGAACAGACTATGGCTCCTAGTGCAGCCTGAAGTCGAATCACCCTTCTTGGCTTCCATGTTACTCGGGTGACTCATAGTGAGGTCAGACTGTTGAATTCTTATCGACAGCTCACATTTCTATAGTGCGTTAGAGTTGTAAAAGAACTTTTGTCCTACCCCTCTTTTGTCCCCCCTCCCCCCGAAATAAGCAGTGTAAACACTGCTATCCCTAGCTGACAGGTGAGGAAACTGAGGCACCTGATCACAGGTCTAGTGGGTGTTTGAGTCAGGCTAAACTTGGAAACTCTAAGTTAAAAAGAGATTTGAGAGGCCTAGAGATTAGAGATTTGAGATTAGCCTAGAAGGCTAATCCTTTGCATATACCTAGCACAATGTTTGGCACATAGTAGGTGCTTAATCAGTGCCTGTCAATTGATTAAATTTCCTTCCTAACAAGACATGCTAACAAGCACCATACTATCCAGGGCCTAAGGACCACAGTTCTCCTGGAACAACTTCCTGAGTTGGGAGGATAAAGGTTCCCTTTTATTGGATGTTCTTCAATCCAAGGATGAACAAAGACTGATCAGATATGTGATGGAGGTCAGGTATGGCCAAAATGGCCTAGGTAACCTTTTAGATTCTTTGACTCTTAGAAAAAAGTCCTACAGTGCTAATGACTGGAGATCTCTCAGACCTGTGCTCTGTCAGGAACCAGGAACCAGGGCCCCAAAGCTCAGGCTGACACAGTCGCCCCGTCCAGAGGCAGGTGCTTGGAAGCTTTCTGGTGGCTGGATGCTTTGTGCCCAGGCATGGGAGGAGTGGACTTGGCAGAAGGACTGCCATTGGCAAGGTAGCCATTATTCCCCGGCCAAGTATTTATAAAATGCCTATCGTGTGCCAGACACTCTCCTAGACCAAGGGGAAATAGGCCCTGCCCTCAGGAAGCTTGCACCTTTACATGGAAGAGAGCTCTCAGAGTAAAGCATTGAATGCTACCTCAGGAAACTTTTTGTAGCAGTGGAAAGTTTGCAGCCCTTGAAATGACCTCGTTTGACCTTCACAACAACCCCCATTACTATTGTCCCCATTTTAGGGATGAGCAGACTGGCCAGAAAGCCCAGCGCCTCTAGTGAGCGTTGGCGGGAGAGTTTGCATCCAGGCTTCCCGAGCCCAAAACCTATGCTCTCTGCACCAGGTTAGGCCGCTCTCTGAGTAGTCTTGATAAGCTGAGTCAGGACAAGCAACCTAACTAGGAAAGAGAACTGAGCCTTGCTCCTTGTCAAAGTTAAATCCTGTTTTGCCCACTGTTCCTGTCCGGATCGTCACATCCAGCCACAAACACTGGTCATTGCCTGTAGTAGTGTAGTAGGAGCTGGGTTCTAGTCCTGCTTTGCCATTTGCTGGTTGTGTGATCCTCTTGTTTTCCATAAAATAGGAAGAATATTGCCCTCCCTATCAAGGCGTAGTGGTGGGAAAAACACATTTGAATTATTGGATATATGGCATTTTCATTCCCCATAGATTCTTGGGATCCCCAGATTTAGAGGAGGGCCCTCAGCGGTTCTCCAATCATTGAATAATAATATTGAATTGATATTGAATAATAATTTAGAAATGGAAGAGGGTGTCTAGTCCAACCCCCCTCATTTTACAGGTGAAGAAAATGAGGTCCACAGTAGTTGACTTGCCCATGGTGGAATTCTAAGTTCAACATTACCCATCATGCCATGCTGCCTCCCCAAAGAGACATAGGGAGCTGTGAGTGAATTGGATTTCAGTGAGGGGGCTGTGCAGAGTCCCCTGCCTCACTTTCCTCTCCAGAGCCATCGGGGGCCAGTAACCACATATAGATCAGGATGACTGGAGATGGCCCTTTCTGGCCACGGGCCTAAGCAGCTTGTCCAAGGTTCACAGGGAGCAGAGGCAAGATTTCAGCCGGGCTCTTTGACTTTGAACATGATGCTCTTTCTCCTAACCACATTTCCCCCATTTCTTATGGAAGGCGTGGACTTGGTGTCCTCCAGGGTCCCTTCCAGCTCTGGTTTTTCCTGCGCAGTTTCCCACTTCTCAGTGCCTCAGTTTACTCTTCTGAAAACGAGGCGAGTGAGGTTGGAGTAGATTTCCTCTGAGGACCTTTCTGGGTCGAAATCTCTGATTTTTGGAGGTCACCAGTCCCTCAGGTGCCTGTGGAGAGGAGAGCAGGGACAGAGAAGCAGGGTGGCGGGTGAAGAGAGGGTCGTCCAGGAACAGCTTTGCCCTAAGCTGCTTGGAGCTTGTTTGGTGGGCAGCCCTGGCAGGCTCTGCCCAGTCAGACAAGGCAGAGCCCCTTGCTTGGGAGGAGGGTGGGAAACTGGACCCCCCAGCCTGGTGGAGCTAGCATGCTCTCGGTAGGCCCTTGGCTCACTTGGTGGTGTGGGACTGTTTATTTTGAGTTCATAGGCGCTGTGCTCTGGTTATATTTATTTTGTGAAGCAACGCAAGGTAACCTGATCTCATGGGGACAGGCTGGGGGGTGGGGAGGCCGGCGCTCTGGCTGCAGTGGCTTTGAAGGTCCTTGATCCTCAAACTTTGCCCTGGGAACCATGGAGATCTGTGGGAACTTGCCAGGATCCAGGAGAACTGGCCTGGAGAGGCTTGCTGGAGGGGGGGGGGGCTGCCTCCAAGCTTTCCCTCTTGCCTCTGGACCCGCTTTGTCCTTGGCCCTCTGGAGGAGAGGGTCCCCAAGGGCCATCCCCCGTTGGGCCCCAAAGCTCAGGCTGACTCAGTAGCCCCGTCCGGAGGCAGAACGTCCCCTCCCAGGTGCTCGCTTGGAAGCTTTCTGGTGGCCAGATGCTTTGTGCTGGGCCTAGTCCCCTTCCCAGAAAGTGGGGGCATGGGAGGAGCGGACCCGGAGGAAGCCTCTTTCTCTGGGCCTGCTGTGAGGGTCTCTGCTGCAAGAGAGTGGACTGGGACCCCTGGGAGCCTGAGCAGGCCCTCCTGCACTTGTTTCCTCCAGAATAGGAGAGCATGTGACTAGATATCTGGTGATGGCCCAGCCCCGACTGCCCCTGTTCTATAAGGGCCCCCCCCAGACATCCTCCGCCCCACGGGCTCACCCTATGCTAACCTTGCTTGTGGAGAAGTACTGGACCCCGTGGCTAGAGTCTGGTCCCATGGGCCAGGGTTTCTTCACCCCCTGAGTCTGTTTGTCCATCAGTGGAATGGAGACGGCCATTTGTGCCTTGGCCTTCCTGCCCTGAGGACCCTTGGCTCCCACCTGGTCCCTGGCTGGCTGTGTTGACCAGATGCTCCCTGGACTCTGGCCTCTGGCTGAGGTGAGCGTGCTGACCGCAGCCGCAGGACCCTAAGTGGGGCCGATCCATCCCCTTCCCACCATTATTTTGAGGATATTGTGGCCTTCGCCCCCTCCCCCAGTATGTCACTGAACTAGGAAACGCCTGGAGGCCTATGAAAGACCTCTCTGTTTCCGGGGCCTCAGTGGACCCCTGTGGAAAGCTGGACCGGCTGCCACGGAGCCGCGCCCTGGGGCACTTAACTGCCTTGCCAGTCTGTGGGCCCCGGGCAGCGGCCCAGCCTCCCCTGCCCTAAGGGACAGGAAGAAGCAGCAAAGGGGGAAGTAGGAGGGAGCTTGAGGCCTCTCAGTGTTGGACCTGCTTCTCCCCCTTTCTCTTCATGTGCACAAGAGGAAGGCCCGGTGGGGGAGGCGGCTCCCACCCATGGAGCCTCCTGGGGCTGGGCGGCTCTCTGCTCTCCCCAGTCCTGGCCCCCGGAGCCGGCCGGGAAGCTCCATCTCCTTGCTGATGATCTCGGGAGTAAACATGACATTTGTCTTACACTGGACGCGGCTGGAGCTGCTGTGGCTGAAAACTCCAGATCTGGGGCTCTTGGTCCCAGGCTCCTTTTGCTCCTCACTCCCCACAGAACCCTGGACTTGCCTCAGTTTCCCCTTTTCTCCTGTAGAACGTAAGCCCTTTGAGGAAAGCGACTGGTCACCTTTTGGCCAGCCCCCTGCCTCCTGCCCCCTGCACGGGGCAGTTAGATAATAAATGTTTGCTGGTTGGTCTTTAAAATGATGGGATTGTATCAAATGGTCTTTGGGGGCCCCTTTGGGCTTTGGAGCCCGTGATGTTCCAGGGGGCACATTGCCAGATGGCAGTCGGCCTGAGAAAGATCCAGACCCAGGACGAGTAAGGGCGGTGGTCCTGGGGGCCCTCCAAGCTCCAGCCATCTCCCCACACTGCTCTGGGCAAGCTCTCCTGGATGTTAGGGAGGACCTGGATCAGCCAGAGGGGGACACCGGGTATGGAGGAGGGCAGGAGGACACTGAGTATGGGAGGGCAGGAGGACACCAGGTATGGTGGCAGGCCCATGCTTGTGGAGGAGGGCAGGAGGGAGCCAGCCAGATGACCTGTGGGTGGGGGATCCTTGGCCCCAGATTAGGGGCAGATCATGGTGAGAAGAGGCAATGTAGGCCCCCCTTGGGCTTGGTTGTCAGGGGCCTTCGGTAGCGGGAGCCCTCCATCTCAAGGCCCCTGCCCGCATCCCACTCTTGGTTCTCTGCCAGGCTCACCCCTTCCGTCCAGCTCAGCTGAGAGGCCCGCCTGGGGCCGGGCCTAGATGCCCAGATAACGCCCCCATCTGCTGAGCTGGCTCTTTCGGATGGGGGTGTTTTTCAAGGCCCCAGAGAAAGGGAAAGGCAGGGTAAGAGTGGGGTGGGGCAGGCCAGGGTCAAGGAAGGTTCCTGGAGCTCCAGCGGGTACCTGGTGACCTGTGCCAGCCTCCTCCAAGCATCTAGGAGCCGGACAGTTCCCTCGGGCCTGGGGAACGGCAACCCCCACCTGAAATCTGGCAGGGAAACCTGCCCGGGGCCATGCTGGCTGCTGGTTCGGTTCCTTCCTTGGGGCTCCTTGGCTGGCGTTGGGGGGGGTGGGTGTTCTCAGAAGCCTCTCTCTTCTGTTCCTGGTTATGAAGAACTAGGAGGGACCAAAGCCAACTGGGGGGCTTGCCAGCGGCTCATTGGGGTTCGCAGCTGGGGCACCGTGTTGGGGGGTGCTTCTCCAGCCCCAGAAAGGACGTTCCTTATCCTCTGCATCTCTAGACCTGCCACGTTACAGATAATGAAGGGCTTGTTGGGTCGGTCACCCCCTCCACAAGTGTTAATGAAGGGCCTAGAAATGCTGAGGGACGGAGGGACCGGCTGCATCAGGGCCCCCTCAGGGATCAGAATCGAGAGCAGGGCAGTGCCCCCACCAGTTGGCACTGCCCAGTGGGTGGGCATCCCTTCAGTTTGCCACAAAAAAGAGCTGCTGTAAGACTGCCCGTTGTTAGTGGGGGAAGTGCCAGTGGTGCCCGGCATGCCCAGGGTGGCTCTGAGACAACACGGCTTTTGTCAGCAGAGGCTGAGGGGGGATGCGTTTGTGTGACGGTGGCGGGTCCGTACCAGCTTTGTGGGGTTTGGGAAACACTCTTCTGTGGCAGGTTGTCGCCGCTTGGCAGATGAGGAAACTGAGTCTCGGGGTAAGGTACGGACACCTGCAAACTCCCTCAGTCTGAGCTACACGTCGTCTCCAGCTGGGTCTGGCCCCTGGCTCTGGAGGGACAGCGAGGCAGGTGACCGTGCACCTCGCGGAGGGGCTGCCCTGGCGGGCAGTGTCCGTCCCCTCTGCGCTGCCATGGTCCCCTCCCAGAGCCAAAGGCAGACCATCACAGCTCCTAGCCAACGGTTCTCTCGTTTCTTCCTTTGTAAAATGGGAGCAATAAGGATCCTAGCTAGGGTCAAAGGAAGGGGAGCTGGGAAGCCCAGTGGGGGCTGTTGCTTTGTCCCCCAGGTGCACAGTCGTGGTCTCCCCTCACCCCTGACCCCCAGCACAGCCTCTCCCGGACCCCGGACCCCCAGCAGGACCCCTCCTGAACCCCCCACAGAGCCCCTCCTGGACCCCCAGCACAGCCCCTCCCTGACCCCCAGCACAGCCCCTCCCTGACCCCTGACCCCCCAGCACAGCCCCTCCCTGACCCCTGACCCCCC
>JAJPUD010026964.1:0-15987 GCA_023553655.1 Myrmecobius fasciatus
TTTTTTTTTCCCCTCTTATTGTCAAGGGCACCACCACCCTTCCAATCACCAAGCAGGAAACCAAAGTAATATCTCACCTCCCTAATATCTCACCTGTCAATCCAATCCAATCATCTGTCAATTTGTGTTGTTTCTGCCTTTGTAAAAGCTCTCCTAGGAGGAGCTAGATGGCAGAGTAGATAGGGCACTGGTGCTGAAGTCAGAACCTGAATTCACATTCAGCCTCAGATGCTTACTAGCTGTGTAACTCTGGGCAAGTTTCTTAATCTCAATTACTTCAACAATAACAAAAGCAGCTCTCATCTACATTCCCCTCTGACTGTCACCTTAGTATTGATCATCACCACCTGCTTTTAAAGGAAGAGAGAGACTGTATGAGGCAGAGGCAAAGAGGAAGGGCATTATAGGAAAATAGATTGGCCAGTGAAAAGACATGGAGGCAGGAGATGAAACTGTGTTTGAGTAACAGAGAGATCATTCCGAGTAGATTAAAGAGTACAAGATTTTGAGCAATCCCCAGTGGAAACAATTAGGTTGGGTCAGGCTGTGAAGGGCTTTAACTGCCACACATAGGGGTTTATATTTTATCTTAGAAACAATAGAATTACCCTAGAGTTGATTAAGTAAGGGAATCACAGGGTCAGATCTGTGTTTAAGGAAAGTAACTTTGGCAATAGTGGGTAGTATAAAAAGATTTGAGGTAGGGAGACCAAAAAGCAAAGGCCAGAACTGAAGTTTAGAATCCATATGTATTCTGATCAATTTAGAATATAGCTAAATTCTGATACTTACATGTATTAATAAATTTCTTCTTTTCTAGTAGTTACTCTACCCATTCCATCTTTTTCCTAAAATAAACATTAAATCATTGCAGTAATTTAAATGTAATTACATAAATATTAATCAGATAAGCTCTAGAAAGATCAGACTTATACCTTTGCTTGTTGACTGACACTGACTTTCTAAATCCCCAAACTATCATGATGAATGTGAAGGGGGAGAAAATTTTTTCATCAAACTAAATTATGATAAATTTTTTCATCAAACTAAATTATGATATTGAAAATCAGCACTGGCCATTCCTTACTTGAAAGAACATGAGGAAGTTTCAGAAGAAGAAATCAAAATTATCAATAGTCGCATGAAAAAATGCTCTAAATTATTAGGAATTAGAGAAATACAAATTAAAACAACATTGACATATTATCTCATTCCCATCAGATTGTTTAACATGACAGAAAAGGAGAATGATAAATGTTTGAGGGGATGTAGAAAAAATGGGACATTAACACATTGTTGAATTGTGAATTAATCTAACCATCCTGGAGAAAGGAACTATGCCCCAAAGATTTTAAGACTGTCTGTTTCTTTTGACCTGGAATACCACTAGTAGGTCTATTTCCCAAAGAGATCAAAGAAAAAGCAAAAGTACCTCTATGAACAAAAATATTTATAGTACCTCCTTTTGTGATGAGAAAAAAATTAGAAATAGAGGGAATGGCCATCAGTTGGGGAAGGGCTGAAAAAGCTCTGGTGCAATACTATTGTACTATAAGAAATGACCAACAGAATGATTTCAGAAAACCCTGGGAAAGCTTATATGAACTCATGGAAAATGATGTGAGCAAATCCAAAAGAACATTATACACAATAGCAGCAATATTATAAAGCTGTGAAAGACTTAGCTACTCTTATGAAGACAATGATCCAAGACAATTCCAAAGGGCCTATAATGAAAAATGCCACTCATTTCCACAGAAAAAGAACTAATCAACTCTGAATACAGACTGAAGCATACTTTTTAAAAATTTTCCATATTTTTCTCCTTTTTGTTTGTTTTCTTTTGCAACACAAGTAATATGGCAATCCATTTTTCAAAATATTTTGCAATACACATGTATAATCAATATGAAATTTCTTTCCTTTTCTGCAGAAGAAGGGCTGGAGGGAGTAAGACAATTCAGAATTCAAAATTTTAAAAATGAATATAAAACGTTTTTTTCCACATGTAATTGAAAAATATTTAATGAAATGAATGGAAATACATTTTAAAAAAAGAAAAAACCACCAGTAGGTGGCGAAACCTGGCAAGTTAAAGTTTCAACATTTTGATGAATCGAAGTGGGTAATAAAGGGAGAATAAAGGAAAAAAAAAACTGATTAAATAATGACTACTTAATGGTAACAAAGACTAAATGGTAATAAAAGATAAAGTATTCCTTTGATTTGGCATTTGAAGTATGGAAATATGTTTAAGAAACATGAATAAGAATGAAGATTGGAAAGAAGGAAAAAAGAAAAGTACTTAAAAATATGTATAAAAAAGGAAGGATTTACCGAGGACTTACTCTGTATCTGCCAATGTGTTGTGCTATACAATTTTTTTTTTAATTTGGTCATCACAACAACACTGAGAGTTCCTATTATTACGTCCATTTTACAGTTCAGGAAACAGAGAGAGACAGAGGCTAAATGCCTTGCTTAGGATCATTCAGTTAATAAGGATTTGAGGCTGAATTTGGTTCTTCCTGACTTCAAGTCAAATGTTCTATCCACTCTGCCATTTCTTTTTTTTTTTAAATAAAACATACATGTTTTACATTACATTACATGTTTTTTTTGAGGATACTAGTTATATGAAAAATATTTGTTAAAATCTCAGCATTCTCTTATGCTGCTATTAGAGTTTAATAACTACTCAATAATGTTTGTTGATTAAATACAAGTAAGTACCTTTACCTTAAAGTCATAAAGAAGAGATTAGTTCTTTATTGTTTTCATGTAAAAGACATTCTTGCTTTCTTAATGGAGCAGGTTTTTTTTCATAAATGCTGAACCACTCCCTCAGTTACTTTTTTTTAAACAAAAAAGCAAAATTGACCTCAAATACAGAAGTCTGCATGGGTTAAAAGACTTGCATAAGATTAGGGAATCAGCAAATGCCAAAGATAGGATTTCAGAGACATAGTAGTTTATTCATATGGTTATCAGATCTCATATCCACTATCACTTAAAACTAAATACAAAACAGCCCAATACAAAACAATCAGTCTTTTGCAATTTTGGCTTCTAACATCCTTCTGTGCCACTAATATTAGCACTAGTATTTACATTCCTTTCCCCTAGTGTAAGTTTTTTTGTCTCCTGTATTATTGAGGCAGCAATGACAGTTTTTTAGGAGACTTCACTAATTCAATGAAGATTTATGGGATTAGTCTTGAAAAATCCCTCATATCACTGATTGGGTGTGAGACTACATCTTGTTCTTTCATCACTTACCTAACTAATGATAGTGTTTTGATTGTTGTTTTCTACAAAATACAAAAAGGTATTGAATTTTAATCTACACTATCTTGTTAATTTTTAAGTTTTAATACATTTGAAGCTCTTGTTACTCTGTGCTTATTTTTTCCCATTGGTGGAATTCTTTTGGAATTTCCTTATCTTGTGGTTTAGCAGTCAGTTTTGTGAGCCTAGAGAATAGATGTCACAATGTTCACCATCATTTTTAAACTCCTGTCACATTTGTTAGAAATTGCCATGTATGATTTATGAATGAGGAAACTTGTTATGTAAGATTAGACATAATATAGACCAAATTTTAAAAAAAATAGTCTATAACTCTGTTCTTAAGTTTTTCCAGTACCTTAGTAACTGAATTTTTGTTTGAATTTAAGGGGATCCTGAAGAGATTTCAATTACATTTATGTGTTCAGATTTAAGATAAAACTGAGTTTAGAAGATGGAAGGATACGTTCTAAGTTGGTGAAAAGAAGACATTAGATCAAGACTATGAGAAAAATATAAAGAGTGCGATGAAAATCATGGTGAAAGATATTTTTTGAGCCTAAAAGAAAAAAAAATGATGGCATGAGTTTGGGAATGAAATGAAAGTGATTTCATCATTTTTATCTCTGTTTTCAGGAATACAGAACATCAGGTATATTAAACATAATATGAGTAACAGTTCTTCCTTCAAATATCTTTGTTTTTTAAAAAATCTTTTAAAATATTTGAGCCTATAAACTAATAAAAATGCAATGAATTTTCATTTTACTTTTTGTCTTGGGTTGATTTATTGAGACTTGAGATTAAAGGAATTAATTGTATTTAAATCATGTCCTTTTCCTTGTCTTTTGATCATGATGATAATGAAAAGGATTCTGGAAATTGCTCAGAATATTTTTGCTTTGAAGTAAGAGTATCTGATAAGAAATTTCTAATGTCAACTGTACCAATAGTGCAAATTTTGTGAACTCATATTCTGTACTACTACCATGATGTGACACAAAGTTGAGTATGTATAAAGAAAACAGCAGACCTATTTAATCAACGAGTATCTTTTAAAGAATTCCATTGTGAAAGAATACTAATGATGGGGGGTAGTCATATTCCTGGTTTACACTGGTTCCTATTACTTTTCTATGCTTATTGAAACTATATTCATAGTCTAAACAAGTACTTATGGTTATTAAAACTATCAACACTGAATTCTAATGAATTAATGAATAACCTGTTGACTCAAAAGTAAATTTTAACTAATGAATAGCCTGTTGACTTAAAAGTAAATTTTAACCCAAAGAACAGTTAATGGCTCAAATGGGTTATTTACTCATCCAGGTCAGCCATGGAGAAGAGAGTCAATATAAAAGGGATCGAGTTTAGAAACACAATGTTTCTGAAGTACATAAATTGTCATAGCATAATAAACTTAGAGGCATAAAATCTGAGTTTGAATTCTGCTCCAATACTTAAATATGTTACTTTGGACAAATGACAACCTCTTCGGAAGTTCAGTTTCCTCATCTATAAAATGGGGGAAATAATTTTGCATTGAGAACCTCAAAAGTTGTGGTAAGGAAAGTGTATTATTATCAGTCTTAAATTTCTACATAAATGTGTTACAAGTCAAATGTGATGATTGTAAAGTGTTTAGCACAATATCTGACACATAATAGGTACTACATAAATGTTTATTCCCTTCCTCTAATCTCTTCCTTTATAATTGTTTGAATCCAGAATGTCATAAATAGGGAAAGTTAGTTTTCTAGGTTGACCCAAAGAAAATTATGTAACTTAGAAGATTGCTGAATCTTAGTACCAAAGTTTTCCATTGTTTCTAATAGAAAATGCATCAAGAGGTCAAACTGGGAACTTGGAAGGCCAGGAACTTATCTCCTCCCTTCCCTATTCCCTCCCCTTCCTTCCCAACACATACCTTGAAAGAGGATTCATATTTTTCCTTATCCTGAAGAGCAATTGGTAAGGAAGAGGAATTTGAGGTGTGTGTGTGTGGAGAGTTCCCTGGCATTGAGGAAAAGTGGAAAGAAGGGATTCCCACCAATGTCACCAGTTTATGTATTTATTGTTCATATATGCAAGACTGTACATTTAGAAAAAGCTCAGAATTCATAGGTAGAATTCATTCTTTAATTCAGCAAATATTATCATCACATTTTCTCATCTTATGCTTCATGATATGAACACACAAATATATACTTCTGTCCTATGCTATTTATTGTGCAATTTGTTTTATAAAATACTATTTAGCAAATTATTGTGATTTTTGTTTGGTTTGTTAAAATCTATCTGACTCTCAAAAATCAATATGCCAAACATAAGTAATTAATGAAGTTGCTAATAAATTATTACCTTCTGTCCCTTCCTCCTGGAAGCTGCTCTTAGATCATAGACTGGTAATTTCTGACATGTGGACTACAGGCCAAGGAGTTATCTGAAGATCCATATGGACATAATACACTATCATTTTATTCTTCCTTTGCCTCCAACAAAATTTAGAGTACACTAAACACTGTATTGTATAGATGCATTACTATTTTTCAAACATATGATTTAGGGATGAATAAAATAAAAATGAATCTAAATGTTATTGCATTCCTCATAGCTTTTTGTCAACAATTTATCAAGCAACACATTAGAATAATATAACTGCTTTCATGAAGCTCTGATGAATTTGATGTTTAAAAAACAACCTTTATACTTGGAAAAAGTTGGGAACTGCACACTTAAGTAACAAAATTAGAGTTGGAAGGGACATGTAATCAGTCCAAGCTATTCATTTTACACATGAGGAAAGTGATACCCAATGAGGTTGTAACTTGCCTAAATTTACACAGCAACAGAGTTCAAATAGAATATCAGATTTCTCTTCTCCAAGTCAGTCCTTGCTTTTTATCTTCTTACTTTTATATTTATATCTGGATTTCCAAAATCCATCTAATCCAACCAATCCATTCTTTTTTTTTTTTTTTTTAAGATGAGGTAACTAAAATCCAGGGAGGTTAAAGTCAGAAGTGGAATTTGAACCCAAGTTCCTAACTCCTGAGTCACTATTCTTCTCATTCTACCATGCTGCTTCCTTTAATGTTGATAAACATGATTTTTGATCATAACTTTTTATTTTGTGTCATAGGGAATTTTCAGTGATGGCAAGTCCCTTTGATACAATTTAACAATTTATTGTTTTTAGGATTTTCTGGGAAACTGATAAAGTCAAGTAATTTGCCCAAGCTCACACGATTAATCCTTATTTAAGAAAGCCGAATACATTCTGGCCCTGTGGCGGGATCTACTAGAGTCCACAGGCCTTAGCTCTTAAATCACTTATGATACCAGCTCTTAGGAGTGAGGACAGCCAGTCCACCCCCTGAGGGGATAGGAGGCGTGGATGGAAAAGGGATGACCAGGTCAGCCTCCACAGGGTCTCTAAATTTCTCAAGCCTCTGAGTCTGTCGTTTAAAAGGAAGACAATTAACACCTACAGTAAGAATCAAATAAGATAATGTATGTAAATTGCCATATTACTTTTCAACTATTGTTAGTCAGTGGACTAAGAGAAAGGGGCTTGCTTTGTATACTATCTCCGGGGCGGGATGCACTTTTTTTTTTTTTTTTTTTTGGCGTGGAATGGAATATATCCTAAGATTCCAAGACTAGCTCCCTAAATGCTCCAGGGCCACTAGCCTCCTAAACCTTCCAGAGCTAAATTTCTCTGACAGATAAAAGGAGAGAGAAAAATAGTTTACCACTATTTCAACAGCAAAACAAAATCATCAAAAGCTTCCTCCTCCCCCTCAAACATTGCTTTCCCGCCACACCCCCTACCCAAAGAGACACATACACAGAAAGACACAAGCACATTCAGACTCCTAAGAGAAATAATTTCGAAGGTGAAGGCTTTCGAGTGGCTCATGGAAGCAAATGTAAAGTAAACACGCCTGTAGAGAGGCCTAATGGTCAGTCCCAAGTCAAACTCCTTCTCTTTTCGCAGGGCGAAAGCCAGCAGAATGAGGCGCAGTCCAACCCAGCCCGCGGCCTGAGTCAAGGTCCCCTTTCGGGGGACTGGCTCCGAAATCCATACTGGTTGACGGAATGAAGACTTTTTTTTTTAAATTTTTTTAAAAAATATAATTCATTTTCCCAGAGCTCCAGCTGTTTTATTTTTTCTTTCCTTTTATGATTACTTTGTTCTCAGTGCAGCAACCCAGCCAAACGCTCTGAGTTTTCTGGTAGTTGCTTGCAACGGATTTTTCTCTAGTTAAGTTTTGTTTTTGTCATTCTCCTGACTCCCCCGCCTCCTCACGCTTCCCTTCTTCTCTTTCCCCCTCCCCCGCCCCCACGTTTCCAGCCTGGCATCTGGGACGAGAGCGCAGCCTTCCCGGCTCTCCCTGGCCCGGGCGCAGAGAGCCCGGTCTCCGCGGCACAGCGAGGCCATTATGTAAAGCGCGGAGGAGCAGCCCCTGCCTGGCAGAGGAGTTCTCTTGGCCGTCCGCGGTCGCCTCTTCCCGGTCCTCAATAGACCTGTCGAGCTCTCGGGGCCAAGCCCGGCGCGCAGCAGCGAATGGGAACGGAGATGGAGCCGGAGCCTGGCTGGGCAAGGCTGGGGGGTTTGCACTCAGCTTCGACGAGGCGGCACGCCCCCACCCTTCTCCTACCGTGCCACCCATCAGCAAACCCTGGGCGGGCGTGCTCTCCACCTACCCTGGGCCCCCTCCCCCTCAGACTCAGCCCCTTTCTTTAGCCCAACCCACCGCGCCTGGTTGGGATTGGGAGGGAGAGAATGGGACAGGGATGGCCTCGGGGGTGGGGGGTGGTAGATTTTGACACGGCCACACCTTCCCCCGCCCCGCCCTTCCCGATTCACCCGCGGCTGGCACCTCCACCCCACCCCTCAAGGACTCTGGTCTCTCTGATCCCAGCTTAGTCGCTGTCCCTTTAATTGGGGAAGGGGAAGCTGGAGGAGTGGAGGGAGGGGGGTCAGAGGAGGAGGAGGGTTTCTTTCTTCTTTTTTTTGAATGAACAGTGACGTAGCCCCCACAGGAAACCAGTTGGTTAGTGAGGAGAATGAAGTAAGAGGCCAGAATATACCCCCGCCTCCTTCCCCCCAGTTCTCTTCTCCTTCCACCCCCGCCCTCCCCGCCCCTCACCCCCCCATCCCTCTCTGTCTGCCCCTCTGCAGCTGCACTGAACTCTCCCTGTGGCGCTGCTGCTGCTGCTGCCGCTGCCGCCGCCGCTGCCGCCGTTGCCGCCGCCGCTGCTACAAGTGAATGTGCATTAGCCGCCAGAACCTCCCCGCCGGTGGCGCACAGAGCCGACTCAGTCACCCCAGCCCTGACTTCGTTGAACAGGGGTGGAGGTGGTGGAGGAGGCGAGGAGGAGGAGGCGAGGAGGGGGGAGGTGCCGGTGCTGGTGGTGGAGGTGGAGGTGGTGGAAGAGGAGAAAGGGCGTGCGGCAGCGGAGGGTGCCCTGGTGGGGTACAACGGAAGAGGGGGTTTAGAGGGGAGAACTTCGTAGCAGTCATCCTTTTTAGGAAAGGAGGGAAAAATAAAACCCTCCCCTCACGGCTTTACCCCCACCCCTTCACCAGCACCACCACACACAGCGAGGTCTCCTCTCGTGGAACACACGGTGGTGTGTGTACGCTTTCTGCCTTCATTTACCAATCAGCTTTTTGGAAAATGTCTTTTCTGTCCGGAGTTTAATCAAAAGGGGATTTTTTTTTTTTTTTTGCTCTTCCATCTTTTTTCCCTCCTCCTCTCCTCTCTTTTAAATGGAGACGTGAAGCAGTTATTGGAATAGAGATCAATGCCTGTACGCGCGCGTGTGTGCGTGTGTAAATTGCACAGGGAAAACCACAGGACTTCTGCAAAATACTGGATTGAAAATTGTAATTCATCTACTGCCGCCGCCGCCGCCACTGCCTTTTTCTTTCTTTCTTTTTTCCCCCTCATTTTTGCTTCTGGATTCTCCGATTGGGGTTTCTAGGGTTTGACATTTCTCTGGAGATGTCTGGAACAGAAGTCTGGGAATTAATTTGGAAATCCTTCTAATTTTTTCCAACTCCTGATTCATTTGGAAGTTTCAAAGCAAATAGAACTTGAAAGTCCTGAAGATTTGTGGGATTTTTCCCCCCTTATGAGCTTGTTCTGTTTTCACAAAAAGGAAACTTGACAGAGGAGCATACAGTACTTAGAATACAAGTAAGTTCTTTGCAGAGGAAAGATTATGTAACTTTTAATAGATCTTTTAGATTTTACATAAAAGTTCATTAGACTATGTTTGATTCCAAGACTAGTAAATTCTTATAAGTTGTATAATATGTAGCAGAAATGGTAGTTAGGAACTACATTCACCTAGAGTATCTAGAAGAAAATGCACCTGATTTTCACTCAGTATGAGTTTTTTTTTGTTGTTGTTGGTTTTTTTTTTTTTTTTTACCTTTCAGCATTGCTGAGGATATAGAATAAAATAACCTAAATAGTGTGCCTCATGAAATAAAAAGATCCAAAAGGAATTTAAATAATAAAAATACTGTGCATCTCATACCAAGGGGAAAACACCAGGAAGAATAAATTAATTCAGAGACAAGACTCCCCTAAAGTCAAGAAATGAAAAGCACATCCAATAAAATAACTGGATTATAATTATTGTTCTGTATGTTGCCAGGTGTGGGGTGGGAGAGGGAATAAGAGGTGGGTGTTGTCACCATTTGGCTGCTCTCCTTGGTGTTCACTGCTCCCTCCTTTGGGAATAATGGCTCACCCTGGAAGAAGAGGGTATGATAATCGGGAAATAGTGATGAAATACATTCATTATAAGCTGTCACAGAGAGGGTACGAATGGGATGCTGGAGATCTGAGGACACCAGCCTCTCCAAGTCTTCCTTCTGTCGTTGCTTCTGCCCCTGCTGTTGGGATCTTCTCTGCCCAGCCAAGACATACACCTCTGCCTGCTGCACCCCAGGACTTGGCCACTTCTACTACTGCTGCTGCTAGAAACTCACCTTTGCCTCCTCCTCCTGCTGTTGCTGCTGCTACTGTTGCTGCTGGACTTGCTGTCAGTCCAGTGCCACCTGTGGTCCACCTGACTCTTCGTCAAGCTGGAGATGATTTTTCTCGAAGGTATCGGAGAGACTTTGATGAAATGTCAGGTCAGCTGCACCTGACTCCTCTTACTGCTAGGGGACGCTTTGCCACAGTAGTGGAGGAGCTGTTCAGGGATGGGGTGAACTGGGGGCGGATCGTGGCCTTCTTTGAATTTGGTGGTGTTATGTGTGTGGAGAGTGTCAACCGGGAGATGTCGCCTCTGGTGGACAGCATAGCCCTGTGGATGACTGAGTACCTGAACCTGCACCTGCACAACTGGATCCAGGATAACGGAGGATGGGTAGGTGTTTGGGCTGCATGTCTTGTTCAGTGTGAATGTGAGTCTGTATCACAAACTTGTCCCTGGATGCTGTCCCTGCTATATGATCACTCCTCTGCTAAAGATGATGGCAGCTAAGCCCATCAAGGGGAGATGAGAAGTTTTCCCTAGGTTTTCCTTTACTTTTCTCCCCCCTCCCTTTCCAAACCTACTGGATGATCCTTTTCCATCAACATGGTTTCAGAGTTTTGCTGCAAGAGGAGCATTTGCCAACCTGGGTGTTTTCTGATAAGTTATCCTTGATGAGGGCTTTGGGGCGCAACCTATCATTTTGTGGGATTAAAATCCACCAGAGAACCAGGGAATGTCTTCTTCAATTTCTATACTCTATACTGATTCACTGATAAAGGTATAACCCAAGGAGAGAAAATATGAGATGCCTTTTCCCCTGGAAAAATAAAACAACAACAACAACAAACTTCAGGTACTTTTAAAGCAGGAAGCTCACATTCCAGAAGTTCTTTTGACTCAAATTGTTAACAAACAGCACTGTGAGATATGTGTAATTTCTTACATGATTATGGGACTTGTCCATGTCCAGGAAGATTGATATATACAACAGTGTATTTAGGAAAGAACTTCAGAATATTAGTGACTTGTTTCTTGTGGTGAAATAATTTGCATTTTATTTGTATAACTGGTTAACCTAAGATGTTTTTTTTGTTTGTTTTGTTTTTTAGAATTTTAGATTCTGTTCAGCATATAACATCTGTACCTTTTGATGAACTATTTTGCTGGACTTTTAAATTGACTACTATTCTATAAAAGAAGGAATGTTATTTCTTCATATAGACCCTCATAATCAGTGATTGGCAAATATAAAGAACTTATGAAATACTTTCTCTGGTAGGCTAAATAAAAGCTTTGTCCATTTTTCCAAATTGACATTCTAATCCAGAATTTTCTGACAATAATTTGACCATGCCATTGAAACTTGAATAAGATTCAGAACTTACTTCCAGCCTGAAATCTCAGGATATATCTCAAGTACAGAACGTTTATAACCAGTTTATAACTTCTTATTATGAGTTTTAATCAAAGAATCCTCTTCCATGTTTCTAGGAATCTGAAAGATCACTTTAGAAGATGCTTTCCCTCTACTTCAATTTTATTCTTGGGAAAACTATTAATATTGCTCTATAAGACCTACTAACAGAAAAAAGTCAACGAGTGACTGAAAGTGAAATTTTACATACATATCCACAATTCACAAATGTACATGCTCATACACTTTATGCAAAGCATTTGACATTATATTATTTTATTGCAAAGTATGCTAATCATTTGTAACAAGAGAGAAGGACCACCATAAAATGAAAATGGGACAAATATTAATATATATCTTTATTTTAAAATTAAATCAACTATATTTGTATAATTACCCCACATAATAAGACTATATGGGGCAGCTTTTGACTACTAAAGTTAAATCTTTGGCTTTTTGGAAGAATCAGACAACATTTCTGTGTATTTTTTTAAAAAAGATATCAATTATGAAAACAAAAGGTTATCATTGAAAGTATAATTTCCCTGAACTGTACTTTAGTTTAAAATGTTATATCAGGAAGCTGGGTTTATTTTTTCACAACTAATGCCAAAGAGTATTTATTGTTAGGACCTATGGTTTCCCATAGAATCATCTTTCAAGTAAAACTGGACTAATAATCATTGAGGATATACTGTCAAACCCTCTCTTCAAGTGGAAGAAAGTCCAGATGACAATTGGCATCCATAAAATAATTTATTGATAAAAGTGGTAAAGAGTATACACACACACACACACACACAGTTGCTAAGTCACAACATTTATCTTAGCAGTTTAGCTATAGCATATTCTGCTATTTCCCCTCTCTATGAACTTGAGCAAATCTTCACCACTTGGAGCCTTAATTCCCTGTGCTGTAAAATGAGAACTTTGGTTCTAATGTTCCTACTAGTTCCGAATTCTAAGATAGTCAAATCATATGCTTGGGAATCTGTATTTAATGAAAGCTGTTTTTGGACTGGGAGGGGAATAAAGAACTATCAGGTTTTCACATATTTTCATGGTCCACAAGTATTTAAGATTGACAGTGACTACATTTATGATGTCAAAACATACAGTGAAAAGTCCCAAGATAGTGATCAAACTTTGTTAGCTAAAATAAAATTACAAATGGCTTAAAGCAGACATTTTGCTTTAGAAGAAAATAGATTGGTAACTCCAATGAAAACGAAAGGATTTGCTGAGAAAAATGTCACAATATATGGAAATTATAAGTGGTAGAAGTTAAAAAAATGTGATATGAGGGATCTCTGTTTAAGGAATTAAATAACATTTAAGGAATTAAAAGTAGTTCTAATATTAAGCAAGAATAGTCACTTTTAAATGCAGCCTTTTCCAACATTTCATTCTTTCCCCCTCTCACCCAGTAAAATAACTCCTCATAGAAAATCTACTCAATAGCCTTCTATTTTAGAAAAGTTCCTCATTTACTGCTAAGCCAAAGCACTCTAACCTTGCTCTGTTTTTTCTTAAGATGTCATTATACATCTTGTTGAAATATAAGAATAAGCTAAATACTACTCAGTTGTTTATTGTTGCTTGTATTGTTTATCATTTCCAATTTATTTGCATTATCACTTTGTATTTTTAGTTTAGTACTCTAGTAGTATTGAAGAAATAATCATTTGTCATTTGCTTGTCAGTCTTGTCATTTTGGGCAAGTCACATAACTCCTACACCTCAGTTGCTCCATTCATAAAACTAGAGGTTTGAATTATATACTCTCTGAGGACCCTCTAAATCTGAAGTAATTAATAAACAATATTTTCTTAGAATAATACCAATTTCTTTAAAAAGCAAATTGTAAGATCTTTTCAATCTGAAGTTTTCCCAGCACTTAAATCAGTTTCTAAAGTGCTGTTAGTAGATTAGCTTAAATCTGTGGCATTTTATTGCTTTAGACACAATGCAACCTTTTCTCCAGAACTTTAATCAATTTCTAAACATCTATATTAGTAAGTTAGTTTCAATTGTGGAATCTCTTACACAATGTAACTCTTTGAAACCAAACAAATATAATAAAGGCTCTAAACCTTGGGAATTTAACTAAAGGAAAAAAATATTTTACCTGTTTGGGAAATTATGGATTTGGCCTAGAATGTCAAATCTCTGATCATTATAACATTTACAGATAAAATCAAAGCTACAGTAAAGTTGAAGCCCGATATGCATCTTATTCTTAAATTTGAATAAGGTGTTGTGTGACATCCTGAGAAAAGCAAAGCAAGGTTAGACTACACTGGGTTAGCAGTAAGTGAGGAACTTTTCTAAAATAGAAGGTTATTGGCTAGATTTTCTATGAGGGGTTATATTACTGGGAGAGAAGTGGGAGGGAATGAGATGTTGGGAGAGGTTGCACTTTGAATAGATTATTCCTGCTCTCCTGACAACTATCCCAAAAGTTCAGGTGCTTGGGCAAATTCCTGAATGCCCTCTGGGGTAGTCTAATCCTGGGAAGAAGTAAATTAGAAGTGGAGAGAAAAAAAGAGGCCATTCTCAAGGTAGTTAGGCCTATCTAACCATCTGTATTTCCCAGGGTACCAAAGCAATTTGCATGGGCATCAGTGGTCCATTTCAGGTAAGTTAACATTTCTGTTTGTGTTAAAATTTCAAAGGAGTTGCCCCAGTGATGGTCAGATGATTTAGCTCTCTTAACGACCCTGTTAACCATTATTTTATCATTCTTCCAGAGTCTGATTTTTTAAATGGCTACAGGGGCTCTGGGACTCTACTTAAGTGACAAAGGAGCTCTTACCAGTTACATGTTACTGATATGGGCAGCTGATGGTCAGTCAGTGCAAACTGTTACACCTCTGATACTGGGAAGTGAGTGAGCTGATGTTCAGCTCAATGTCTTATGATAGTATATTAATTGGAGGATGGGATCATTCTATAAGATTCTTATTGTTTCTATTCAATTTACTTGCTAAGGTGACAGTGTCTCTTTTTCTAGAATCTCAAATTGCCCTTGAAGATAGCTTTTGCTAAGCTGTGATTTTGACAGTGGAAATTTAGTTATCTGAAAACCTTGTTGTTCCAGTCAAAGTATTTGATCAGCAATCAGTACTATAGGCTAGACAATGCAATTCACAACCACTGAGGCATCTGATTAACTGGATAGCCAGAATGTTCTCAAGCCAGTGTGCCAGATGATATGCGAAGGAACATCAATTTTCCAGCAGCTAAACATCAGCTGCTTAGAATCAATTTTGGCATCAAAATGTTAGGATTAAAAATAGCCCCAAAATATCAAGCTTTAAATAAAATGATGATGAACTTTCCTTGGGAAAGTACATTCTTTTAGCCAGTTAGAAATCACATGACACTCTTTAATAATTCATTGTGTAGATAAAAAAATTGCAGCTCCTACAATTTTTTTAATTGATGTATATGAAGAATTTCTTTAAGCCTGGACCTTCACAAAAATTTATGGACTCTATAGTTAGTAAATTTAACTACCCATTAGTTTTGGAGTCTCTTGTTTATCATTGTGTTATATCAATGAAAACATGTTTTCACTCAAGCATCAGGTTTCTATTGTGCTTTCTAGTGAGAACCTATTATACTTTTTAGAAATTTTGGATTGAACTAATATAATTCAGATTGCTTAAATTTCACTAGGCTACATAGAAACCACCAGGTAATAAAAAGCCACAGTTAAAAAAAAACACCCCAAACTCCTACATTGTTTTAGTTACCTCTTAAATGGAAAGCCCACTTTCCAATCAGATGGGTGGGAACTACATATAGTATTATTTTTTTGTACATAGTATTTTATTTTTCCAAATACATGCAAAGATAGTTTCCAACATTCATTTTTATAAGATTTTGAATTTCAAGTTTTTTCTCCTTTCCTTTTATCCTCTCCCCCAAAGAGCAAGCAATCTGATATAGTTCATACATGTGTTGTATATATTATTGGTGGTTTCACCCCACCACTGCTCCTCTAGGCTGACTATGTTAAAAAAAAGAAGAAGAAACAAAACAACCCACTATCTTTGTTGTGTACAAATAAAGTTTCTTTCTTTCTGCCAGAAATGTACTGTATTTGAAATTCAGATGTTTTACTAAACTTTTTAAAGCCCATTTACTTCATTCACATGTAGTTGTAACATCCTAGTTTCTTCATCTCCTAGGAGACATAATTATTGAATTTAGATTTATTAGTTTAATGACTGACTACTCTTATTCTACTATTTTCTTGTACTGATTGAGAT
>JAJPUD010026965.1:152-15985 GCA_023553655.1 Myrmecobius fasciatus
TCCCCCCACCCCTTCCCCTAGATGGTAGGAAGTCTAATACATGTTAATTATGTTAAAATACTTGACAAATCAAATATGTGTATACATGTTTATACAGTTATCTTGCTGTACAAGAAAAATCAGATCTACAAGAAAAAAAATCTGAGAAGGGAAACATAATGCAAGCAAACATCAATAGAGAGCGTGAAAATTTTATGTTGTGGTCCACACAGATCCCACAGGCCTCTCTCTGGGTCTATGTGGCTTTCTTCATCACTGAACAGCCAGAACTGGTTTGAAACATCTCATTATTGAAGAGAACCATGTCCATCAGAACTGATCACAATATAGTCTTGTTGTTGCCGTGTATAATGATTTCCTGGTTCTGCTCATTTCACTCAGCATCAGTTCATGCAAGTCTCTCCAGGCCTCTCTGAAATCATCCTGCTGGTCATTTCTTACAGAACAATAATATTCCATAACATTCATATACCATAATTTATTCAGCTATTCTCCAATTGATGGGTATCCATTCAGTTTCCAGTTTCTTGCTACAACAAAAAGGTCTGCCACAAAATGTTTTCAGATAATTGTCCATGTTCCTTCCTTTAAGATCTTTTTGGGGTATAGGCCCAGTAGAAACACCAGCCATAGCTATTTATAAAAGGTTTGGTTTCCTCCATATCTTAATGTGGTGTTTAAATGACATGTTTTATGTTAAGAAGCAGTTCAGAATTGTCAAAATAACTTCACCATTTTCCAAATCCAATGCTATTCATGCCTCCTATTTTTCAATTCTGTCATCAGATAATTGTCCATGTGTATTTCCTTTCCAAGATGTACAGACAAGATGTGCTACCTTGTTTGGCTATTAATACTAACAATTATCATTTATAAGGTACTTTTTAATATATTCAAATTATTTTAAGTATACTGATTTTATATTTACAATGGCCCTATGAGATTCATATTACAGATATGATTACTCAGTTTTACAAAGGAGGAAACTAAGACTCAGGGTGATAAATTGAATCAAGTATTCTCATTTATCACAGCATCAAGTGCTTTTTTACTATACTTATCTCCAACTCCATGTTCATGAAAAAGAAATATTTCCAACAAAGGATTATTACTGTTTGTGGTGTGGAGAAATTAGTGTGTAGTAATAGAAATATTAAAGAGAAGGAAGGAAGGAAGGAAAAGAGGGAGGGAGGGAAGGAAGAAAGGAAAAAAGCATCTATTTAATGCTTATTCTTTGCCAAGAACTGTGCTAAGTATTTCACAAATATTCTTTGATTTTATCTTCATAATAATCCTGTGAGCTTGGTGCTGTTTTTATCTCCATTTTATTCATGAGAAAACTGAGGGAGATAGAGATTGAGTGACTTACTCAGAGAAAGAGTTACTAAATTCCTGAGGGAGCATTTGAACTCAGTTTTTCCTGACTCCATGACCATTTCTCTATCTACTATGCCACCTATCTGATTTTAATTGTGTTATACAGATAATCAACAAGTCTTTATTAAACATTACTATGTTCCAATTACTGTGCTAGGTATTAGGTTGACAGCCTTTTGTCTAAGTAAGTTGTGTTGGAAAGGACATCTCTTTAAAAATAATGATTATTATTTTTAATAATAATAATTATTATTAACTTTAGTTACCTCTCCCATGTTCCACCAAATGCTCTGTCTATTATCCCTATGGAAGGCTATGGTTTTTTAATGGTAGGAAAGATCTGAAGTGTATTTCTTTCAATTTGACAGATGGATAGATAGATAGATAGATAGATAGATAGATAGATAGATAGATAAGCTCTAAGCTTCTTTAGGTAAGGGATTATTTTATACTTTGTAATTGTAAGCCCGGTGCTTAAAAATGACTGACAAATGGCAGATGCTTAATAAATGATTATTGATTGGTGGGTTTATTTGTGAAGTCCTTTATATCACTTGACTTTTACAAAACCCCTATGATGCATGCTCAGACAAGTTGTGTGACTTGCCTATAGCATATAACTAGTTAGTAAATGAGTGTGAATTTGTCCCAGATGCTCCTGAACACACAATTTATCTATAATATGCACTGGCCCCACAGTTGTGATATTATAAATGACATGACAGATATGTAGCACTAGAATAGTGAATAACCATATATTCATATCCTGTCTTCATATGCTGCTCTTCTATATGCCCTACATCTGATCTCTCTTCTGTATGTATAAATTTCCATTGATGGACTGTGTATTTGAGAAAGAATTCTAGTTTAACAAGGGCAAGATACACAGGAAGCTGATGAAGACAGTCTAATGGAACTTTAATTACTATATTATTTCATTAGATATCTTTTATCTAATTGTATCCTCAATTGATTACTAAAAGTACTTTTCATTTAATTTTTGGCAGAGGATCCTAGCTATTACAGTATCTAGAACTTGGGTGCTTTCTGGGGATCCAAAAGCAAGGAGGAAGCTGAGTCCTATATATAGTATTTCAAGGTTCATTATAATTTAATAAAGTTATCCATTTAATTTGTGGCATCTAATAAATGTTTTCATCAGTGGAGAATAATGTCTACATTTAGATTTTGAGGAAAAGATCTTTTATAATAGCAGCGAATACTGTTGTTGACTATATGCCTCCTTATTTTATACTTATTAGATATTAACAATCTGATGATTCATAAAGTTACTTTTATGATTGCATTGATTGAGGAATATTGTATGATATTAAGATATTCATTGGGATACATTGTTAAAAAAGCTTTTAATGCTATTGCTTTACCACGTTGAATATTATTATTGTTGGTATTCATTATTGACATCATCATTTTTGTCATCATTATCCTTATCATCATTGTCATCATCATCATTGTGGTCATCACCTTTATTTTAACCAGATTTTTGGGGGCAAAGATTTAATGAAGAAATTCCATGAATAAAGATTAGTAACTGCACAACTTTTACTTTTAGGGTGTTCTCTGGGGGCACTAAGAAATAAGACTCCATTCTCAAATGCAGATAAGTGTCACAACAGGAATTTGAATTCAGGTGTTCCTGACTCAAAAAAACAGCCTAATAACTACTTCACTATTGCTGCACTCTCTATTAATTTTTAATAGTGAGTTCTACTATTCTGCATATTTTTAGTTTATATGACTGGGTATATGTGCTTTACTATAGAAAAATGGTATGCAAAAGTGCTTATACATTTCCCCATATTTTCATTAAGGATATTTACATTCTGAGAGAAGGTCAGTTTCATAAAGATTGTATGGAAATGAAAACATAAACAAAAGGTTTGATAGCTTTGTATGGAAATGAAAAGGCAAACACAAGGTTTGGTAGCTCCTAATAGTCTCTATCAATACTACCACCACACTTTGCAATTGCCTATTGCCATTGTAATTGTCAATTGCTATGACTCATGCCTTCACTAACATTGTCTGATCCAATCTCATTTTGTGAAAGCGAGATGAAGGACTGAAATGTATTAGCCAAAATTACATAACTTGTGAATTTCAAAATAAAGAGTAAAACCCTTCTTTGACCATTCTTTTGATGGTGTGACATGTAATTATTTTCTTTACTTAGTTCTGACAAACATTATCCTTTCCCAGACCAAGAGTTTTCCTTGAACTCTGGGTTGTGAGTCAAGGAATAATCATTTCACTTCCAAATCTATTCCAGAGTCAGTACATTGTTGCAACTTAATTTGTGTATGTTTTCTTTTCAGGATCTTTAAAATGGGAGTAATAACCTTTATTTCAGAGCCTAGGAATTGATGGAGTGTTAGCTCCTTTAAAGAGAAGTGCTATGGAAAGATGACATATAAATGCTATCCACAATGACATGAAAATGAGTCAGTGAATTGTACTTATGTTATAAAAGCCTTCAGCATAAAGTGGAAGAAACATATTTTCTGTTCACAAAGAATATGTCCTTTCTCAAGATTCCACTTTAAGTCTCATAAGAAAAGTCTCTCATGCATAGAACCAGTCATCAAACATCATGCCATAAGGACCAGATGAGAGAGGCAAGCAAAAATAATGAGGAAAAGTAGTATTTCCCCAGCCTATCCACAACCTTTTGCCAGCCCCTCCTCTCACTCTTCTGCGGATTCCCTGACTTATTTCATCTGGCACTGAATTGACAGTGACCTTTTTATGAAGACTGAAATGTGACTTGTTTCCCAGATTGTTATCACATCTTTACTTGACTTTTGGATACCATCAGGGCATTTTATCTCTTTTTGAAAAAGTTGTCTGTTTTGAATTGGTTTATGTTATATTTATGTCAACAAAACATGCTACTTGGTTGTTGTAGCTTAGCCTCACTTATTGTCAAGATTGTTCCTAAGGGGTCCCTATTATATTTCATTTTATGTTTATGCTTCTATTTGATAATATTGTTAGGTTATATTGACCATGTTTGTCACCAAAATTCCCATAGTTACCAGTACAAAGTGAATGTGTTTCTCTGTATCCTCTAGGTAGCCTTCCAATCAAGTGCAACAGTTATAATCTAAAAAGGGTCAGTATGATGGACTTGAATTGCCCTTTCCTACTAATTTTCTTCCTTAGGTGCAGTTTCTTTAATATACTTTTCAATTTACTTTATGTTGCCCTCCTTGTGTTATCCAGAAAGACAATATGAAATAAGAAATAGCAGTATATTATTAGAGTAATACTTCTAGGAGGTCTTATTGCTATTGCATTCCAGTAGTGTTTTCATTTCCTATCCTCCTTTCCTTTATTGTTCCTTTAAGCACTTGTGGCTTAGATATTTCATATGAATAAAAAATATTGTGTGTGTGTGTGTGTAGAGAGAGAGAAAGAGAGAGAGAGAGAGTTTTATGAATCTTTTAGACTAAAGAGAGAAACTTGTAAACATATAGTTCAAAGATCAGTGATACATTTTTTTATTCAATGTTGGTTTTCTCATGCTGACTTGCTAAGAATAATGGGTGTTTCTGTGATTTCTAACAAAATAAAAAGCAACTGAGAAACAAAACAAATTAATTTATTGTCATGTACAATAGCAAAAATAAATCCTTTTGTCACTTGTATGAGGGATTACTGGTTTTTGAATGGACTATAAAATTAAATTTTTCTTGAGGACTAAAATTAAGTTTCTTGAGGAAGGTATGATATCTTACCTGTCTTTATGCTCAGAAACTGGAACTGTGCCTTGAACATTTCAGGCACTCAGAGTTTGATAAATGACTAATTGAAAAGTCATTCAAGCTGGACCTGGCAAGATGAAAATTAATAAGAGTTTCAATATTCTGTATTTCTCTAAAAATTCAATTGATCTGTACTTTCATTCATGTGTATATTCCCTCCAATGGAAATATTCATAAGTCATTCACCACTTTTCATTTAGTATCTCTCTAGCCTTACACAAACTCTCACAGGAAATGCACTTACCCACCATTCACAGTAGTACAGGTAGGGTTTTAACCCAGGTGCTCTAAAATAGAAAAAGTAATATTTGTATAATCAAAAGTCCCAGGTTAAATATTCTACCTGTGGGCACTTTGTAAGTTGAGTAAGGTCATTTGATCTCTCTGAGTTTCAGTTTTCCCATTTATAAAATGAAGGAATTGGATAAGATCACATTGTCACTCTGATCTCTAACTCAATTATTCTATGACCTACCCATTCCAGTTTTACAGGTATCATATGGTATTTTTATATTACTTCTCTTGTGTATAGCTGGAAATTGATTTATACTTATCATGTCCTGTTGCATTGCACTTTGGTCAATCAACAACTACATTCCTTTAGAAACAATGATGTTTAATGACTTTCTCTCAAATGAAATAATTAGATGGATACTGTTGCAAATTGGGTATAGTTGCAAACTGCTTCCGAGAATGGATGGATCACTTCACAGTTCCACCAACAATGCATTAGTGCCCCAGTTTTCTCATATCCCTTCCAACATTTATCATTATTTTTCCTGTCATCTTAGCCATTCTTAGAGGTGTGACATGATACCTCTGACTTGAAATTTGCATTTCTCTAATCAATATTGATTTAGAGCATTTTTGTATAACTATAGATTGCTTTAATTTCATCATCTGAAAATTGTTCATATCTTTTGATCATTTATCAATTGGGGAATTACTTATATTCTTATAAATTTGACATAGTTCATATATTTTAAAAATGATATCTTTATAAGAAACACTGGCTATAAAATTTTTCCCCAGCTTTGTACTTCCCTTTTAAACTTTTTTTTTTTTTTTCTGATGCAATTGGGGTTAAGTAACTTGCCCAGGTTCACACAGCTAGGAAGTCTTAAGTGTCTGAGGCCAGATTTGAACGCAGGTCCTGCTAACTTCAGGGCTGATACTCTAACCACTGCACCACCCACCTGCCTTTAAACTTCTTTCTGTTTGCTTTGTGTAAAAACCTTTTAATTTAATGTAATCAAAGTTGTCCATTTTGCCTTTCATAATGTTCTCTAGTTCTTCTTTGGTCATAAATTTCTCCCTTCTCCAAGGATCTGATAGGTAAATTATCCTTTGCTCCCCTAATTTACTTATGTATCACCCTTTATGCCCAAATCATGTACCAATTTTGACCCTGATTTTGATATGGGTATTTTATTTTGATTTTTGCAAATGCTTCTCATCTGCACTACCAAGAAAGATGTCTAGTTTTCTCATGAAATAATCCTTCTTGATTACAAACAAACTGAGAATCCAACATTTTCTCCACACCACAAAGCATGGGTGTAAATATCTTCAAACTTTGTTCACTGAGGAATAAACTATTCTCTAAAACAATAGCAAAGCATTATAGTTAATGGAAAGAACATGGGATTAAGTGTTAGATGATGCTGTTCCTGCTGTTAGTTTTTTGTCTTCTTAGATAAATCATCTTTGAACTTTTATATACTTAAAAATAGAAAAATGAATTGATTGGACTACACAATATACAAGGTACAATTTATTCCCAAAATTCTATGGTGCTTTTGAATTTTTAGAGATATAGGAATAATAAAAACTAGTATTTATACAGCAAAATAATATTTGCAAAATACTTTACACACAATTTTCCATTTGATCTTCACAATAATCTCATGAAGTAGGTGAAAAATTGGAGTCTAGATAGTTTTAGTTATTTGTCCATGGCCAATTAAAAATTTTCTTAGACAGGAATTTAACATATATATTTTTCACTCCAACATGAATGTATTCTATGTTGCAGTTCTACCCTGTTATGAAAATTAATGTTCCCCTTTCCACATTATCAAATTTTCAGATTTTTGTCCCCTGTCTTCCTAACATTAACTTTGCCCTCCCACCACCATCTAAGCTGAAGCTTGTTTAGAAGAAAGTGGAAGGCAGAATCCATATTACCCACAAAGGCCTAAAAAGATGCAAAAAACTTGACCTAAGGCATTCCCATGAATCCCAAGTTTAAAATCTTTTGACCAGATGATATCTGAAGTTACTTTCACCTCTAATATTTTTCAGACTCTGGTTTAGAGTCTTGTATGTATGTTACTTTTTGCCCTTTTCTGTTCCTTAATGTCTCATTGCGAAGCTGATTTTCTCATTGTCAGGCATGTCTTGGGAAGACTTTATTTATTTGTTTTGCTTGATATCCATTGCTCCAGTAACTTATTCTGCTCAGAACGAACAAACATTCAAATTATTATAGGAACCATGTCTTACAATTTTTTTTTTTGCTTTTTTGCTGAGGCAATTGGGGTTAAGTGACTTGCCCAGGGTCACACAGCTGTCACGTGTCTGAGACCAGATTTGAACACAGGTCCTCCTGACTTCAGGGCTGGTGCTCTATCCACTGCACCACCTAGCTGCCCCTCGTCTTACAATTCTTGAGAGACCCTAGAGTAAAATTTTCAGTGTGAGCATTTATACCTTAGTAATTAGCAAACACTTTACATCAAGGCTTGATTTATATTTTGTTCATTATTTAAATGAAGCAATGGACAAAGTGTTATAAATTTTGATTAAATTTAAAAGAATGTTATTATTAAAGGAGAAAGTAACAAATGTTGGAGGATATATTGGGACACTAATTCAATGTTGGTGGAATTGTAAACTGTTCTAATAATTTTGGAGAACAAACTGAAATTATGGCTGAAGAATTATTAAACTGCCTATAACCTTTGATCCAGCAATGCCAATGAGATCTATTTCCAAAGATGATTAGGAAAAAAGAAAAAGAACCTATATGCACTAAAATATTTATAGCAGCTTTCATTGGCATGGCAAAGAACTGGAAATTTACTAGATTCTTATCAAATGGGGAATGACTGAACAAGTGATGATATATGATTGTAATGGAATACTGCTGTATTATAAGAAATAATGAACTAAATGATTATAGAAAAATATGGATAGACTTGGACAAAATAATGAAGAGTAAAATGAGAACCAGGAGACCATTTTAAACAATAATAGCAATATGGTTTTAAAAACAACTTTGAGCTAGTTGTTGTCACTAGTTTAGTAACAACTAGTCACTAAACATTTATCAGCCTTCCTTTGTTCCTTTTCTAGGTCACCTTTGTTTTATGTTTAACATTCACAAAATGAGATGACTCCTGTGGTTTTTCCCACCCTGACTCAGCATACTAAATTCCCTAAACCTTTAGCCAGGCTGATGGATTATTCTATTGTGCCTGAACAAAATGCAACATAATAAAACATCTCTGAGAACCATTCATATTTTTGGTGTGATTTTCTAATAACCATTCAATTTAGTAATTTGGACTTTATTTCCCAAGTAACTTTTGTTTAGAGAAAAATAGAAGGCAGAGTGCATATCACCCACAAAGCCTTACAAAGATTCAAAATATCTACCTCTTTAAAGAGAGTTATATATTGATAGATGACAAATGGATTCCACTCAGTTTATGACACACATTATTTCATTGTAAATTAATAAATTGATTTCAGTTGTTTATGTCAATTTCATGTTATTTTGCATATTAAGCATTTATATAAGTTAATTTTCTCAAAACTTGAACATTAAATTTCCAGTATTCCAAGGCTAAGCAATTAGCACTAAAATCCTAAAATCTTGTGCATTTCTATGGAGTTGTTGTAGTAAGTCATGGGTTCCTATGTAAACAATCTCTTCATATTGAAATATATTTAAATCTATCAAAATTAAGATGATATTACTATATGTTTGTATGATATGCTTTTACTTCTAAAGTGTCATTAACATTCATATATACTTATTTCTTCTCAAAAGATTTACATAAAATTGCAGGTCTAAGCCATTCAGGGAGTCCTGAATTCAGGATTAAGAGAATAGGAAGGAACAGCATCTAAGAAAGTACACCAATATTTTTGCTTACATTGGCAGTAAGAATAGTAAACAAGGAGTTGTAATGTATATCCTCTAAGGATATTGAGGATACCCTAGAGAATCAACTAAAAAACTATGAGAAATAATTCACAACTTTAGCAAAGATGCAATATACAAAATAAATCCACATAAATCATCAGCATTTTTATACATCACTGACAAAATCCAACAACAAGAGATACAAAGAGAAATTCCATTTAAAATAACTGCCAGCAGTATAAAATATTTCAGAATCTATCTGCCAAGGGAAAGTCAGTAACTATATGAACAAAAACGACAAAACACTTTCCAAACAAATAAAGTCCATCTGAACAACTGGAAAAATATCAAATGCCCTTGGATAGGTCAAGTGAATATAATGAAGATGACAATATTACCTAAACTAATCTGTTTATTTACTGCAATACCAAACTCCCAAGAAACTATCTTACTGACCTAGAAAAAATAGCAACCAAATTCATCTACAATAAGAAAAGGTCAAGAATTTAAAGGGTATTAATGAAAAAAAAAACACAAATGAGGGTGGCATAGCTGTACCAGATGTAAAATTATGTTATAAAGCAGTGTTCAACAAAACCATTTGGTACTGGCTAGGAAATAAAGTAGTCGATCAGTGGAATATGATAGGATCACAGGACAAAGTAGTCAATAACTATCACAATCTAATGCTTCACAAACCAAAAGACCCCAGCTTTTGGGATAAGAATTCACTATTTGACAAAAATTGTTGGGAAAATTGGAAACTAGTATGGCAGAAACTAGCCATTGACCCACACCTCCCAACCTATACCAAAATGAAGTAGAAATGGGTTCATGATTTAAACATAAACAGTGATATTATAAACAAATTAGAAGAACATAGGATAGTTTACTTCACAGACTTGTGGAGAAGGAAGGAATACGTGACCAAAGAAGAACTAGAGATCACTATTAATCACAAAATAGATAATTTTGACGATATTAAGATAAAAAGTTTTTGTACAGACAAAACTAATGCAGACAAGATTACAAGGGAAGCAATAAACTGGGAAAACATTTTTACATTCAAAAGTTCTGATATAGGCCTCATTTCTAAAATATATAGAGAATTGACTCAAATTTATAAGAATTCAAGCCATTCTCCAATCGATAAATGGTCAAAAATTATGAACAGACAGTTTTCAGATGAAGAAATTAAACTATTTCTAGTCATATGAAAAGGTTCTCCAAATCATTATTGATCATAGAAATGCAAATTAAGACTACTCTGGAATTGCACTACACAACTGTCAAACTGGCTAAAATGACAAGCAAAGGTAATGACAAGTGTTGGAGGGGATGTGGGAAAACTGGAATACTGATACATTGTTGGTGGAACTGTGAATCAATCCCACCATTCTGGAGAGCAATCTGGAACTATGCTCAAAAAGTTATCAAACTGTGCATACCCTTTGACCCAGCAGTGTTTCTACTGGGCTCATATCACAAAGAGATCTTAAAGCAGGGAAAGGGTCCCATATGTCCAAAAATGTTTGTGGCAGCCCTTTTTGTAGTGCTAGAAAATGGAAACTGAATGGATGCCCATCAGTTGGAGAATAGCTGGATAAATTATGACCTTATTGTTCTGTAAGAAATGGCAAGAGCAAGAGTATACAATGATCAATTCTGATGGACATGGTTCTCTTCAACAATGAGATGTTTCAAACCAGTTCCAATTGTTCAGTGATGAAGAGAGCTATCTACACCGAGAGAGAGGTCTGTGGGAACTGAGTGTGGACCACAACATAGCACTTCCAATCTTTCTGTTGTTGTTTGCTTGCATTTTGTTTTCTTTTTTAGGTTTTTTTTCTTCCTTCTTGATCTGATTTTTCTTGTGCATCAAGATAACTGTATAAATATATATTCATATATTGGATTTAACATACACTTTAAAATATTTAACATGCATTGGACTACCTGCCATCTAGGGGCAAGGGTGGTGGGGAAGGAGGGAAAAATTTGGAAGAGGTTTTGCAAGGGTCAATGTTGAAAAACTATCAATGCATATGTTTTATGAATAAAAACCTTTAATAAAAATTTTTAAAAAAGGATATTGAGGATATCATCGTTTATCAATAAATATTTATTAAGTTCCTACCAATTCCCAGGTACTGCATTAAGCACTGAGGATACAAATACTAAAAAGAAAGACAGTCACTCCTCTCAAGAATTTATGATTTTATGATTGAAGACAATTCACAAAAGAATACTGAAAATCATTTCAGGAGGTGGGAATACAAAGGAGATATGCAGCATGAGGGCAAGATGGATAAATCCAAAGAAGTCTAAAAGAGTGCCAGAGGAATCCAGGACAGCAAATAAATAAATAAATAGATAGATAAATAAATAAATATAAAAATAAATTAAGTTTAATTTGATTTTGTTTTCTGGCTGCTTGTAATATTTTTTCCTTGGTCCAATAGTTCTGAAATTTAGCCATGATATTCCCTGGAGTTTTGATTTTGGGGTCTCTTTCAGTAGGTGTTTGGTGAATTCTTTCAATGGCTATTTTATCTTCTGATTCTATTACATTTGGGCAATTTTCTTTCATGATTTACCAAAAAAATAGTGTCTAGGCTCTTTTTTTTTCCATCATGATTTTCAGGAAGTCCAAATATCCTTAGATTGCCTCTCCTAAATCTATTTTCCAGGTCAGTTGTTTTCCCAAGTAGTTAGTTTGCATTTTTTTTTAATTTTTTGATTTTATTGAATGATTCTTGAGGTTTCATTGAGTCATTCATTTTTATTTGTTCAGTTCTGATTTTTAGTGAATTATTTTCTTTATTTGCTTTTTTTTACTTCTTTTTGTATTTGTCCAATTGAATTTTTAAATTAGCTCTTTTGTTCTATGGATTTTTTTTTCCATTTCACAAATTCTGTTTTTCAGGGAGTTGTTTCTTTTTTCCATTTTGTCAAATCAATTTTTAAGGAGTTATATGCTTTTTCCATTTCACTATTTTGTAGTGAATTTTCTTCAGATAATTTCTGTGTTGCCTTTTCCAATCCATCTCATAAAGTTCACATTTCCTTTCCCCATTCTTCTTTTAGATTTCTTTTAAGATAATTTTTAATTTTTAATTTCTTCTAGCAGAATATTGGATGATGGGGACCAATTTATATCACCCTTTGGGGCTTCATCTGGAGACAATTTGCTTTTAGTCTCCTCAGAGTTTGGAATCTGTTCTTCTCTTTCACCATAAAAAACTATCTACAATCATAGAGGTTTTTTTTGTTGTTTGTTTGTTTTGCTTTGTCCTTTAAAAAAAAAAGTTGAGTTCTGCTTTTAAGGCAAGGGGGATGTCCAAGCTTCCTCTACAAGCAGCAGCTGCTCTGACTGACTCTTGGTGATGGGTGGGCATGGCCATGTCCCGTGAAATTCTAGAGTTTTGGGGTTCATGATTTACTTTGTGCATTTGTGTTGAATGTTTTATAACTTCTCTGCTGACCTCCTGGCTTGCAGCCTAGGCACAGTAGCCAACACTGCTGTAGATTCCTCCTTGTAGATGCTCCCTACACTGCCACCACTCTGCACTGCCTACATCAGCGTCTCTGCTTGTCCTGCTTGCACTTGGCCTGCCTCCCTCCATGCCCGATTGAAACAGACCTTTTCTGGGGAGCTTCAAAATTATCTTTTTTTTTTTTAAATTTTATTTTATTTGCATAACATATGTGTGGGTAATTCTTCAACAATAACCCTTACATAGCTTTCCGTTACAAATTTTTCCCCCAACTCCCCACCCCTCCCCTAGATGGCAGGATATCCACTACATGTTAATTATGTTGAAATATTGGCAAATAGAATATATGTCTATATATTTCCAAACTTATCATTGTTGTGCAAGAAAAATCTTATCTACACAAATGATATATCAGATAAAGGAAACACAATGTAAGCAAACATCAATCAAGGAGTATGAGAATGTTATGTTGTGGTCCACATTTTGCATCCCTCTCTCTGGGTGTATATGGCTTTCTTCAGTGAACAATTGGAGGTGGTTTGAAACATTTCATTGTTGAAGAGAGCCATGTCCATCAGAATTAATCATCATATAGTACTGTTGTTGCCGTGCATAAAGATCTCCTGGTTCTGCTCATTTCACTCAGCATCAGTTCATGTAAGTCTCTCCAGGTCTCTCTGAAATCATCTTGCTGGTCATTTCTTACAGAACAATAATATTCCATAATATTCATATACCATAATTTATTCAGCCATTCTCCAATTGAAGGACATCTATTCAATTTCCAGTTTCTAGCCACTACAAAAAGGGCTGCCACAAACATTCTTGCACATGTGGGGCCTTTTCCTTCCTTTATGATTTCTTTGGGATATAAGCCCAATAGAAATGCTGCTGGGTCAAAGGGTATGCACAGTTTGATAACTTTTTGAGCATAGCTCCAAATTGTTCTCCAGAATGGCTGTATCCGTTCACAGCTCCACCAACAATGCATCAGTGTCCCAGCCCTCCCACAACCCCTCCAACATTCATCATTAACTTTTCCTGTCATTTTAGCCAATCTGACAGGTGTGAAGTTGTACCTCAGGGTTGTCTTGATTTGCATTTCTCTGATAAACAGTGATTTGGAGCACCTTTTCATATGACTATAAATAGTTTTAATTTCATCCTCTGAAAATTGTCTGTTCATATCCTTTGACCATTTATTGATTGGAGAATGGCTTGAATTTTTATAAATATGAGACAATTCTCTATATATTTTAGAGATGAGACCTTTATCAGAACCCTTAAATGTAAAGATGATTTCCCAATTTATTGCTTCCCTCCTAATCTTGTCTGCATTGATTTTGTTTGTACAAAAACTTTTTAACTTAATACAAAATTATCTTTTGCTAGTAATTTGTTACACTCCCAATATTGTTGGATTCTTCCAGTCCAGAACTAATTCAGAGGCTGGATTTGGTAATTAGACTTAAGGTCGTGGGAGAAGGTCAGAAAGAAACATGTGTCCTCTCTGCCATTTCGGCTCCCCTCCCATTTGAATTTTTTAGATGCTCTTTTTAAAATTTTTATTTTATTTTTTAATTTTTATTAAAGCCTTTTATTTTCAAAACATATGCATGCATACTTTTTAAACACTGACTCTAGGAAAACCTTGTGTTCCAGATTTTCCTCACCTTCACCTCACCCTTTCCTGTTGGTAGCAAGTAATACAATATTTGTTAAATATGTTAAAATATATTAAATCTAATATATACATTCATATTTATGTAATTATCTTGCTGCACAGGAAAAATCAGATCAAAAAGAAAAAATAAAATGAAGCAAACAATAACAAAAAGAGCAAAAATGCTATGTTGTGATCCACTGTCAGTTCCCACAGTCCTGTCTCTGAGTGTATATGGCTCTCTTTAACGCAAGATCAATGGAAATGACCTGAATCATCTTAATGTTGAAAAGAGCCATGCCCATCAGAATTAATCATCGTTTAATCTTGTTGTTGCCATGAATAATGATCTCCTGGTTCTGCTGTGGATGCTTATTTGTTTGTAATGCACAGCAGAATATGAGTGTGGCACTACTTTCTAAGCAAAGAAGTATAAGCAGAAGTTAAAAAAAAATAACTGATCTATTATGTTTCAAGTAGTCTTTGATTTTTCCTGATTATAAGATAGTATTATGATGTTGCAAAAATTTTATTGATAGTTAATTCCTTTAAAAGACAGTAAAAAAAAATAGTGTTTTTTGAGGAAAGAACCTTGAGCAAAGGTTCTGCTCATTATTCTAGTAATTGCTTTGTGGTCAGATTTATTGAATGCATTTAGTGCTTGAAAGGAAAAATGGGAAAATTAGGCATCATTTAATCCAAACCTCTCATTTTTAACAAAGAAATTACAGGTCTTGAGAGGTGAAACAGCATATAGAAGTCCATAAGCCAAAAAAAGAAAAAAGAAAAGAAAAGAAAAAAAGAAAAAATAAAATCGTGACTGGAAGAGACTAAATAATTCTAAATTTCTAGCTTTTCTATTATTTTAAAAGGTACAAAGATATGGGGTATGTGAAGGAGTAGAAAATTAGAAATAGAAAATTGGTAAACATTTGTTAAACCTCTCTCTACCTTTGTATTAAATAAAATTAAATAAATACAAACGTTATTTTAAAATTTATCTACACCTAATAGTCATTCAATATCTGCCACTTGCAACCTGTGTGACCTTAAACAAGCTACTTCATTTTTTTTGAATGCTAATTTTTGTATTTTTACAAGTGGAAATCATGATAATTACACTATTTAACTTTCTGGGTCATAGTGATCACTGAGAAGAACCAAGGCTTTCATAGTGGATCCTTGCACATTCTTGCTGTTACTCTGTATAGTGTATTCCTGGTTCTGTTTACTTCACTTAGCATTAGTTCATGTAACTCTTTTTTTTTTTTAATAAAGCTTTTTATTTGCAAAACATATGAGTGACCTTTCAACATTGACCTTTGCAAAAAAACTATTTTTTCCCAAGCTTTTCCTTT
>JAJPUD010026966.1:5093-15983 GCA_023553655.1 Myrmecobius fasciatus
CTTACATATAGTAGGTGCTTAATAAATCTTTTTGAATTGAATTTGAGAGAGTCTTATTGCATCATTCTCCTCATCTGTAAAACAGGGATAATAATATCAGCTACTTCCTAATTGTTGTGAAGATAATAATTGTAAAGCACAGTGTCTTGCATAAATGCTGTCTGAAAATTCTTCTTGATGTCATTATTATTATAGCCTGCTACTCCCTCTCTATGATGTGAGCAGAGTGGTCAACATCTGCCCCAATATCCTGTCTTCCCTCCTGATAGGAAACAAAGCCTCCCTTGGAGAAGTGGGGGAGGTGAAGATTTTAGAAATAGTTTTTTCTTACCTCCTTAGGAAGTAGATTTAGATAGATCCATGTAAATACACATAATCTATACAGACAAAACACATAGCAAAACACCAGACACATCCTACACTAATATATTATTAGATAAGTAGTGTTTTTTTTTCCTTTTTTTCCTCTTGAAACTTAAATCTAAGGTGTTTTAGTATTCTGAAAAATTAAAATAAGTAAACAATATATAGTCAAAGTCTAATGAGCTAATTAATCTTCGGCTGCATTAAGAAAAAGTCAGAAATAAGGGAGGAGATATATGGAAGCAAATATATACTTGTCCAATCAGATTAGATATAAAATATCTTGTAAAGCTCTATGCATAACATTTTAGGAAGGATTTTGGTTAAGTTGAATGGTGTCTGGAGAAAGTTGACAAGGATAGTTAAAGGGCCTTGCAATCCTGCTACTCAAAGACAGCTGGAAGAAATAGGAATATTTTACCCCCCCCAAAAAGACTTGGTAAAAGCTATAATGATGAAGAGAACTTGCACATATTCTAATTCTGCTTTGTCACAGAGAATAGGGAAAAAAAGCATGATGGCTTTAAATTGCAGAAAAAAATGATTTTCCTCTAAGGAAAAATTCTTTAACTACTGAAATTATCCAAATAGGAAGTCAGCCTAGCTAGGGAAATAGGGGGTTTCCCCTCACTAAAGTTCTCCAAGATCCCCAAATCCTTTAGATTTGTTGTTGAGAGGATACTGCTTCCAGTATAGGTTAGTCTAAAGATTCTCTGATATGTGTTTCAGAGATTTTTTCAGTGGTGAACATTTAGTTATAGTTAGAAAGTATAAATTTGTGGTTTACATAAAATTGTTTTGTGACTTCCTTTAGGAGCACTTGGTAGCTCAATAATAGGAGCAGAGAGAAAACACATTTAGTATATTGAAGTTGGGAATTAATAGAGCTGAGAAATAAATTCAGGATGTCTGCATTTGGGCATTAATAGGGATGAAACAAGACAAGGAAGAGAAATAAACTATTGAGTCTACTGATTATTAGGCTTAGACTACCAGATAACTGCAGACTTTTCACCATTCCTTCACTTTATTGTCATTTGTTACATAGATGAACTATATTCATTTATTGGTCTATTTTAAAGCCTTATTTCATCACCTTTGTAAAGATTTTAAGCTCCTTTATATGAAGATGCTTAATAAGTCATTATTTATGGCTTCTGCAAGTACAGTGTAATAACTGCACAGTCAATATTTCACTGAGGTAAATAGGCAGCTGAACAATGTTTATTTATAATTTTAGTGCTGCTTATTACTAAAACTGAATATTAATGAAATTTTCATGAAGATATAATGATATATAATGGTTTTGTAGAGTGATGATGTATATTTGTTCAATAGAGAAAAATTGTTTAGAATAGACAGTTATGCATCACAATCTGGGATCTTAAGTGTATTTTCAAACAATTTCACTTTCTGAAGTTCTTGCCATGTTTTACTATTCCATTTACAGTTTTTCTCCTAAAACTAAAAAAAGTTTCCTTTAAAATTGGGCAAACTATTAAGTGAAAGTTTCTGTGTTTAGTTAATTTATTTTCCACATAAAGACACTAGATAGATTTAATGGAAAGGGAAATGAGACTTTTAGGTTTGTTTGTTTTGTTTTAAATGATTATGTGGATCAAGGGGAAATAGAATGGTAGAAAAACTTTTTAATAATGTAAATCAAATTCATCTTCATCTTCAAAGAAATATGACTTTTAAAAATATTTTCCCTAATTACATTTAAAACAATTTTTACATTAATTTAAAAACTTTAAGTTCCAGATTTTCTCCCTTAACCCCTAGCCACTATTAAGAAAGCACATGTAAAGTTATGCAAAACATTACCAAAGAGGTGAAAGAAATTTTAGATACCCCCCCAAAGATACCCTCAAGAAAAGTAAAGTTAAAAAAAAAGAAAGAGAATATGTTTCAGTCTGTGTTGAGACACAATCAGTTCTTTCTCTGAGTATGGATAGTATTTTTTTCTAAGTCTTTTAAAATAAATGTGGATTATTGCATTGCAGAGAATAGTAAAGTCACTCACAGTTGACCATTCCAGAACACTGCTGTTACTTTTTACACAGTAAATTTCACTCTGCTTGAGTTCATGAAGAACTTTGCAGGCTTTTTTGGGAGCATCCTACTCATCATATCCCTTAGAACAATAATATTCTAACACAGTCACATATAATTTTTCAGACACTCCCAAATGATGGGTGTCTTTTCAATTTCAAATTTTTTGCCCTGAGAAGAAACTGCTATAAGTATTTTTTAACATAAAGGCCTTTTTCCTGTTTAAAAAATCTCTTTTGGAATTCATGCCTAGTATTTTTATTGTCAGATCAAAGTATGTGCATAATTTTATAGCCCTTTTGGCATAGTATTCTTATATTTTGATCTCATCAATTGGGGCATAGCTTTTTTGTTTATAAATTTGACTCAGTTTCATATAGGTTTGAGAAATGAGGCGTTATCAAAGAAACTTGCTTCAAAATTATTTTTATAATCACTATTTCTTACTTTATCCCCCATTTATTCAAAGAAGTATTTTGAAATAATTAATATAACTGAAAAAACAACTATCCAGCTGTTGTCTCCTAACTTCAACTCCAATTTTCATTACATTAAAAGCAACATGGTATTCAAATATGAGAAGCAGAAGATACACACACACACACACACACACACACACATACATACAAACTCACACACATAGTAGACTTTGGAATAACCAAATAGAGATTAGAGCAAGTTAACTGATTTCCTCAAAGTTACAACTTTGAGGAAATCAGTTAACTTCCTGAGTCTCGGTTTGCTAACCTCTAAAATGTAAATACTAAAATCCATAAGGAGGAAGATGGAGCCAAATAAAATTAGATTATGAAAAAAGTAGCTTTAATTGGCAAATGCTATTAATCAGGGATTCATTTATCCTTTTGCTATTTTTCTAGTTTAAAAAAAAAAGTGATGGGAAAGAGTTTAAAATGAAGAATAAAATTAAGAGGATATTGTGTCCTGCTACCCCTACCCTAACAGTTGTTAGAGATTTGGTGGAATACTATTTTATTCACACCATTTACTCACAGTGTTATTGTCAAAATTAAATGAGGTGGTTAATGTCAAAATTTTTGTTGCTATAAGTGGTTATGACAATATCCATTTATATTATCTGACTATTTTTCAACAAATGGATTTCAAAATTCCCATATGTAACTACATTTATTTTGGTATTTTTAATGGAAAATGTTGGAGAATATTTAAAACTAATCAAGTCTATCCCCATTCAATTCTAAATATTCAGTCAAATGGGATAATATGTAGAGAGCCAGCAAAGAATAAGCCCTTGCAGTCTGTGCATTGAGGAATCAAAAACAAAAAAATCCACAAGGAAGACAAGGTAGAATGAAAGCATCATCAACTTGAGCATTTTACAATCTTATAACAACTACAGAAATATCTCAAAATATCACTTGATACCATAGTTTCCTGCTAGGGATTCTAATGCACAATCACATTAATTTCATAAACCATATTTTTCAGGTTAGAAGTATGACAGTTAAAAATACCACATTATAATTCTCAGATAATTTAATTTATTATGTAAAATGTAATTTGCCATAATTAAAGCACAGACAAATCAAAAAGTAAGTCATGTGTTATTATTGAGGTTAATTCACTGGTACTCTAGAAAGTATCCTGGGAGGCCTCATAGCCCCACAGTTCATAGCTTTCAAAGCATATTAAGGATAAGAAAAGTGAAGATGAAAATTTTGCACTTCTGCTGGTTGACTCATAGATATCTACTAAATCATTTAATGTTACTCCTCTGATTAATGTTTCAATATTTCAAAGATGAAATAAATTTACCATTGTGAATAGTCTCTTCACTTGTACAAATTAAACGTCTTCACACATTAATAGATGAGTTAACCTCAATGAGTTATGACCAATAACTCTATTTTCTGAAGGTTAAAGTTCTAGAGATGGGCTTACCCAAATTTAGTTAGGGTAATGCTATAATCTATTTTATCAAACTCTTTTTAGCTTGGAAAGGTTAATAAATGTGCTGTTTTGACACATTTTTTGACATGCTAGCATCATTTCCAAGCTGTGGTAAAGCCATGAAGAAAGATATTAGCAGAATATGTTTATCAGAAATACCTATTCATAAAGGTGATTGGATATCATTAATCTAAAATGTGGTTAAATTTAGAGACATTAAAAGTTCTATTAAACATTGAGATGAAGCGGCTACATGAATTATCTGGAAAATAAACTGAAGACAGGAGTTTATTTCAGGCTAAAAAGGAAATGTTCTCTAGCAACCAGAGATTGAGATGAGGATAGGGGAAAAAATAAAGTCACAGTCAAGAGCAAGGATACAGATGAATTAGTTAACTGAAGAATTATATATGGCTGATATTTTGGAATATCATATTTGTAGTTATTAAGCATAAAGACAGCAAGACAATATTGTTAACCTCTCAAAGAGAAAAAAAGCATCATGGGAAGAATGGTTCCCATGACAGATGTGATCTTAAGAGTAACTGAAGAAGACTGCCAAAAAAACCAGAACTATAAACCAACCATATTCCAGTGAAGTATGAAGTGCTTGTTTGTCTTATACATAAGTAAAAAGATTATGCATATACAGTGTGTAAATTATTCCAATCAAAGGGGAAAAACTATTCCCTTAGTAATATGCATTTTGAAAAACAGATTTGGCTTTTTTCATAAGAGGACAAAGATGAAAAGTAAAGGATTTCATTTCTGATTTCTTATCTTTATGAGGCATGGTTTTTGGCAATTGCCTTGTTAAGGAAGCATTTTGTAAAAAAAAAATTGGGAATCATGAAATGAGGGCAGTAATTTCAAATATCAGTCAAGGTTTGAGAAGTTATACAGTGCCAATAGGTATACATATTACATTAGTAATTACAATTATGCAAGGATGGCAAAACATTATTTTTCTTGTGTATTATTTTTCAAACAGTTGCTAAGTTGCTAGGATATAAATATTTATCACATTGCTTGGACTTAGCTAATTAAAAATTGGAAGTGTTAATAATTTTTGGTCTATGGTTGCTGTGAAAAGGTTACTAAGACACAAAGGGTGCTATGAACCTAGAAAGTTTTGGAACTAGACTATAATATGCAGTGGAATAGATCCAGTACAGGGCTTATCCATGTGAGTGTGTGTGTGTGTATGTGTGTGTGTGTGTGTGTGTGTGTGTATTTGTACATAATTGTGCAATTCATTGCATGGGCAGAATATCTGGACTACATTAAGTATTCAGAGAGGAGATCTTTGTTAGAAGTAATATAAGTTTGAGTACATGCAGGGGATTGATTCTCAAGGTCTTTAAAAGGAGAGGGAAATAGTAAAAGGGTAGCTAAAGTGAAGAACATTCAAATGATGTGATTATCAAGTACAAAGGGAATAAATATCAATAGATGAAGTGTATTCATATATTATTGTGAGCTCATCATCAACAAGCTATTAAAATAGATCAGATGGAGGACTGCAACTGATATTCTAGACTAGACCACTGTTTTATCATAATGCAACTGAAGACAAGATGTAGAGAATACAAAAATCCAATGTGCATGTTTTATTAGACTACAATAATACTTTTTAAAAATGTATTTGATTCAGCATACCAAAATGTTATCTGAAAAGCTTTCTTCCAATAATATATATCTGATGATTATTTCAAAATTATGCATGGTTCCTTGAGAGAAATAACAATTCAGATGGCCATTTAAAAATATTCTTAGAATGAATTATCTGTAATGCCTATCTCTATATACCAAAAATGAGATATAATCATTGAGACATGTCCCAGTTATTTAATGCAAAATTATTTCATTTCAATTAAGTAGAAATTTAAAAGGCAAAAATATTTTTAGTCTCAATTACATGATTCATTTTGAATGTAAACAGGATAACAATAAAATTTATGCATTTTCAAAATCAAGAATCTATTCAATAAATGATGAGAGGATATGAACATGTAATTTTGAAAGATTGAACACATTGTTAATTACTTGATGACTACTCAATCTCACTGGCAATCAAAGAGATGCCACTTGAAACAACTTGGAGATGTTACGAGTCATCAAATTACCACAAAAATAAATAACAAAAGAGAAAAAGAAATTCAAACTTTCCAGTGTTTCAGAAAAAAAGGTACATTCATTTTTGGTCAGTAGAATTTCAAACTGAGAGAATCTTTTTGGAAAAAAGGTGAATGTGTATAGTCATAGTTCTAAATTTAATCATCACATTTGCATCAGTAATTCCAATATTGAGATTAATGCATAAAACTTTTATTAACAACAAAATATAAGGAATAATCTATTCAAAGATTTTTATGACATAATTTTTTATTTAAAAATAAAATGGAATCAACTAAAATATCTAGCAATAAGAGATAATTTTGTAAAATGTTCTACATATAATACATGCAATATAATATAATTCAATAATAATTTTTTTAAATGAGATACATGGAGAGATTATGCAATCACAAAAAAACAAAAAGAAGAAAAATGTAGCACATAATAACTATCATGATACAAACGTAAAATTAAGTATAAAAGAAGGTTCAAAGACTCCAAATATTCCAAATGGAAAAGAAAAAGAAATTTTAAAAAACCCTCTTACTCCTTCTAGTTACTTGCTACATCACCACTCTTTGAGATCTAAATCCTGGGGTCTTCACCTTGCCTTCTTCAGGAAGGCAAATTTAGGAAAGACCCTCAAAAATGCTTTGAAATTCTCCTGATTTTCTTTTCCTGTTAATTTATAAACCACTTCTACTTTATTTTTACATGCCATCATATTCCATCATATTAAAAAATTCTCAAATATAGGTAATGTTTTGCTTCTATGCTTAGATCACATGTAAGTATATGATGCATGTTTATTAAAGGCATTACTCATCTTTTTAGAAATTATAAAGGAGGGGCAGCTAGGTGGTGCAGTGGATAGAGCACCAGCCCTGAAGTCAGGAAGACCTGAGTTCAAATCTGGTCTCAGATGCTTCCTAGCTGTGTGACCCTGAGCAAGTCACTTAACCCCAATTGCCTCAGCAAAAAAAAAGAAAAAAAAGAAATTATAAAGGAAAACTACCCAATATTTTAGAATCTTCTGAAAAAGATGACAAAATGAAAACTAGAAATATTATAGACAAATACCAGAATCACAGGTCAAAGAGAAAACATTTTAGGCAGTAAGAAAGAATTAAAACACCATGGGAGCCATAGTCAGGATCACACAAGACTTAACATCATCAAAAAGAGAACCTGTACAATACCTTCCAAGAAATTATCAAATAATAAGGCTCAGATATCCTGGAACCAGACAGCAAAATAGGCATTGAAAGAATCCTCTGATTGTCTCAGGAAATTGAATCTCAAAATAAAAACTTCAAAGAACGATATAGCCAAATTACAGAATTATCAGGTCAAAGAAACTATCAGTCACTAAAAAGAAACAATACAAATACCAAGGAGTCACAATAAGGATTGCATAAGACTTGGCAGCTGTAAGTTTTAAGGATGTGGGGTCATGGAACCTGATATTCCAGAAGGCAAGGGACCTAAGATAACCACCAAGAATCATTTATCTGGAAACATCAAGCATAGTACTTGAAGGGGGGAAAATCATCCCTCAATAAAGTAAAAGGCATTCTAGTTTTCATAAGGAGAAGACCAGAACTAAACCAAAAAATGGACTTCTTACATCCAGACCCCCCAAAAACATTAGTAATTCAATAGAGCTAAACGGTTTACATTTGGACATAGAAAAATGATACTTTTAAGTTTTAAAAATTGTTTCACTAATAATATAGCCAAAAGGAATATACAAAGAGGCTATAGGTATAAAATAAATTTGAGATAATAACACACAAAAGAAAATAAATAATAAGAAAGAGGAGTACATTGCATTCAGAAGCAAGGAAAAGAAAGAGTGGTTTAAGTTATTTCACATGAAGAGATGCAAAAGGAGGGGAAAAGGGGCAAATGGTAGAGTGGGTAATGATCCCACTTACTCTCATCAGTATTAGTTCAAATAATGAATAATATATGCAGTCAGTTGAATATAGAAATCTATCTTACCTGATAGGGAAAGTAGGAGTGAAGGAGATCAAGTAAAGAAGTGAGGACTGATGGAAAGGAAGAGCAGATCAGTTGAGGTGGTAGACAGAAGCAAAATACTGATGAAAAGGTAAAGAATGAAAGTAGAGAAAGGACAAATAGGAAGAAGAAAAGGATGGAAAAAAATATACAGGTAAAAGTTTCAATTGTGAATGTCAATGAGATGAACTCTCCATAAAATAGAAGTGAATGGTAGAGTGGATGAGAAATCAGTATCCTACAATATGTTGTTAATAGGAGATATATTTGAAGCAGAAAAATGCATAGATTGCAAATTTAAGGGGCTGGAGCAAAATCTATTATGCTTTAGCCAAAGAGGGAAGGGAAAAGCAAGGGTAGCAATCCTGATCTCAAAGTAAAGGCAAAATAGACCTAATTAAATCAAATAAATAAGAAATGAAACTATAGCTTGCTAAAAATAACATAGACAATGAAAGAATAGCAATAGTAAACATATATGCACCAAGTGGCATAGTATCCAAATTATTAAAGGAGAAGTTCAGTAAATTATAAGAAAGAAGAGGCAGCAAAACTATTCTGGGTGGACCTTAATTGATAAATCCAACTTGATTTGTCCAAATTGATAAATCCAACAAAAAAATAAACAAGAAAGAAACTAAGGAGGCAAAAAGAACATTAGGCATCAAAAGGAAATTAGAAGAACAAGAAATAGTCTACTGCCATATTTTTAAGAAAGGGAAACATGTCATGACCAAAAAGTGATCAATTCTATTTCAAAATGCAAAAAAAAAATAATTTTGTTTATAGTAAAATTTTTTAAAAGTTTTTGCACAAACAAAAACAATGCCACCAAGATTAGGGAAGAAGAAAATAGGGAAACAATTTTTACAGCAAATATCTCTGATAAAGACTTCATTTCTCAAATATATAGAGAACTGAATCAAATTTATAATAATACAAAACATTCCCCAACTGGCAAATGATCAAAATATATGAAGAGGCAGTTTTAAGGTAAAGAAATCAAAATAGTATTCATATGAAAAAGTGCTTCAGGTTCCTTTTGATTAGAGAAATGCAAATTAAAACATTCTGAGATACAATATCACAGGTATCAGATTTGTCATTATTACAGTCCCTAAAAGGGAAAGGGATAAATATTGAAAAGCACTAATGAATACTTGGTGGTGTGAAGAACAGAGGCAACTAAAATGGAGAGCTATCTGGAATAATGACGAATGGACAAACAAACTGCATACCCTTAAATATAGAAATACCATATGTATACAATAGAGATTTAAAAAGGGGGAGGGAAGGACTTATATTTGCAAAAATGTTTATAGCACTCCTTTTCTTAGTGGCAAAATATTGGAAATTGAGGGGATTTGTATCAATTGGAAAGTGGCTATAAAAGTTATGGTATAGGGAGTAACAAAATATTATTTTGTAATGGGAAGTGATGAACAGACAGATTGCAGAAAAAGTCTGGAAAAATATATGAAGTGATGCAATTGTTTATTCTTTCACAACTTAAACATTGAAATATGTTTTACATTAAGAAAAAGGTAGGGAAAGGAGGGAATGAGGAAAATTTGAAATTCAAATCTTGTAAAAATGAATGCTAAAAATTTTCGTGACATGTCACTAAAGAGAAAATAAAACTATTTTTAAATAAAAAGTAAAGAAGATACATGTAATCCTAGAAAATTAGATATGATATATTTCTGAAGAAAATTCAATAGAGGAGGTGGAGCCAAGATGGCGAACTGCAGACATCATTTTCTGTGAGCTCCTGAGACCTTCCCTCAGACCCAGACAAATTGAGCCTCCAAACTGGTTCTGGAGTGAGGGCTCCATCAAACACTTAAAGAAAATGCACTTCTATCAAAAATCGATTTTGAAACAACTCTGGAGAAGGTCAGTTTCAGATGCGCAGGGGATCAGCAGCTTGCTGTGATCAGACACCAGCGTGCATCTGGGTTGAAAGAAGAGACTAAGTCAGAGCGGCAGATTTTAGGCACCCAGGAAGTCCCTGGGAGACACTTGGGCCACTTCATTCTGCTTGCAGGCAGATGCTTTGGCAGATCTGCCCTTGGTAAAGAGTGGATTGAGAGCAGCTGAAAGCATGGTCCTAGTGTGGATCTAGCCCAACCAGCCCCAGACCGGAAGTCAACTTGGCAAACTGCCCCAGGTCAAACTGAAACAGCTGCAGAATTCCCTGCTATGAATTAGACCTCAAAATCAAAAACATGAGCAAAAAGCAGAAGAGAGCTCTCACCACAGACAGCTTTTATGGAGAGAAAGTAGGGCAGTCCCCACATCCTGAGGTTCTGAAAATAATCCCAGAGGAAGCCACAAAGGTGGACATGAGCTGGTTCCCTTTTCAGAAGGCTTACCTGGAAAAAGGGCATAAAGAATCTCAAA
>JAJPUD010026967.1:0-15983 GCA_023553655.1 Myrmecobius fasciatus
TCTTACCGATTTTATGGCTGAAGAACTTGCACTAGCTTTTTTAATACTTATCCTTTCTATCACTGCGTGCAGAATGTATAATGAGCTAAGTAGGTTATGCATTTCCATATGGAATATCTGAAAATAGAGACCATGGCTCAAGAGAGATCTCTGTGAAATTTCAGCTACCCGCCTCCCACGCCATCGCCATCCCCTTTTGAGGGGACTAGTCATGAGACCGGCCCTTCTGATCTACTCTAAGGAAAAGGCAATCTAAAATTCAATGTATTTGTATCTTTAAATGTTGTGGCTCAATCAGTTCATAAAATAAGCTGATTTACTGGCCTCTCTCTCTTAAGGGCTAGCTCATATGTAGTAACATGGCCTCTTCACACCTGGAGTTGTACAAAAAAAATCTTCACAGAGATTAGCAAGTCAGCCCATTTGTCCATAGAACTGGGAGAAGCACAAGTTAAAATGAGCCAGAAAATGAGTTCTTTAGATGGGAATGAGTTTCTCTCAGCTTCAAACCAAAAGAATTACCCTGATCTCCCTCGAGGGTAAATCCCCCAAAGTCTCCAAGAAGACAAGCTGAAAATCAGGGACAAGTCTAGGGACAAGTCTTGCTCCATGTCTGCAAGAGAATCTTTCTTTTTCTCTTCCTTGGAGTTGCTCCTCAAGAGAATCGAGTACATGTGTATCTCTAAAACAATCCCTTTCCTCTCCAAGGTCTTGACCAACTTCACCACTCCCATGAGCACACAATAAGCCATCCTGATCTATCTCTGGCCACTGGACCCAGGTGGCTCTGGAGGAGAAAGTAAGGCCGGTGACCTTCCACAGAGCCTCCTCACTTAAATCCAATTCACTTCATGATCTTTCCTGATTCACGGTCCTCTTCCAGACTGAAGGGCATACAACAACAAAAATAACAAGTATACTGTTATCATTCTTTCCACCATGGGGGGAGTCTGCAAAATGTTTCCAGTCTGGCTGGAAATCCAGCTTAAATCTCTTTTGACTTACAAAACAGGAACTATTTTTTTTTTTGTAGTGAGGTGAACACTATAAGCACTATATAATTTCATATACATATATTATAGATACACATATTATATACATATATACATATACACACACATATATATCTATATATATATATATGTGTGTATATATACAGATATATTTATAATTTCCCCCCACCCTTCTCTTTACTGATGAGGAAATTAAGGCTCTCATTCATGATCACCTAGCTAGTAAGTATCCAAGGTAGAATTTGAACCCAGATCTTCTTAATTCTACTACTCTTTTCCCTCTGTGAGAAGTAGTTTCCTTTAAATATTTGACAGGCTGGGTGGAAGAAGTAGACTTATTTTGTATGTGCTGTTTTATTAATGTCTTTTTCCCCAAATAGTCATTTCCTATAATGTACCCCAAATAAAACATTTCCTCGACTATAAAATGAATGGGCTGAATGATGTGGCTTTTGAGACTTCTGCCAACTCTAGACTAGATCTATGATTTTATGATTTTGTTATCCCATGAACACTGCCATGGAACAAAGAAAATCAGTTAAGTGAAGACAGGTATGCATTTGACAGCATCTACGACACTATGGACCCGTTTCCCCATTTCTCTAAGGGGAGAATATTAACACTATCATTTTATTCTGGATCCAAGGTTCAGAATTCCATTGATTAAAAACCAGTGAAGTTACGGGATCACACGCCATCTGATTTGGGGGTTTGCTGTTCCTTCCAACTGAATACAAGCATGAGAGGGGGACGAAAGTTCAGCAGAGAGAACAAAGGGAAGACATATTCAGGTCTTTTATGGAAGTCTTTCATAAACTTTGCTTTAAAAGAAAAAAAAAAAAAACATCAGCAAAAGTAGAAGTACAAAAAGATTTTTTTCAAGGAAGGAACATGCTTTTGCAATTTGTTGGAACTTTTCCCTGGTGTTCCAGAAAGGCAGCCTCCCCATTACTCACCAGGGAGACATGCAAGCCAGAAAGGAAGAGGAATCAGCTAATAAAGACAGGCATTCCCTCCTTCTCTGTGCAAGCTACACTTAATAATCAAATAAAAAAAGCAAATGAAATTAAAACATTTTCCAAATGGGTCGGAGTCCGGAGCCCAGACTTCCTGGGGCCTAGGCTGGCCTTATTGGGATTCATGCCTTAATTAGGGCTCCATGCTATGGATTGCTTTGCTAAAGCCAGCTCTCCGGATAGCTAGAGTTCAACTTTTGAGCAAAATGCTGCTGACAGAGCAAGCCATTTACTACCTTTGTGACCTTATGCAAGTCACTCAGCCATTGGGGGGACTTTCAGGGTCTTCACCTGTCAAATGAAATTGATGGATACGCTGTGGATAGAACGGAACGAAATTTCCTGCTTTCTACTTCGAATTATTAAAACATCGATTTTTAAATCTGGGAAGTACATAAAAGATCATCTGGTCCGGTGTTTTTCAACTGGCTGTGTGTGGAAGTGAAGAATTTGTACTGTTGGAAAAATTTTTACTGCTCAAAGTCCTTCCTTTTGAAAACCTATAAAGATCAGATGCTTTTTCCTCCTTCTTTCCCCTGTATCTTGCTTTATTCAGTTCAGTCCAGTGTGCTTTGTTAAGAGACTACTTTATGATTGCAACAGGGTTGGGCGCCAAGTATTCAAAAGCAGATATTTATAAAAAGTCCCTGAACTCAAGCGAGCTTGAAATTTTATTGCTCTTTCCTACCCTATCTTCTCCTTTTCTCCTACTCTCTTCTCTTTCTGCCATCTGAGCCTCAGAAAGCACATCAACCCCACCCTCCCTTCCTATTGTCCCTCCTTCTCTAGTCCAGGAAAAGGACACAAATTATGTATTTTGTCCATAATTTGGACTGGAAAAAAATGTCAGAACCTAATGTCTTCTATCTACAAATGAGAAAAATGAGATCAAAAGGAGTTAAATGATTCTCGAGATTTCTACAGCTAGTTAGTGGTAGAATTTGAACTAAAAACTAAATCTCCTATTTCCTAATTCAGAAACTAGATTTCTAATTCTGAACAGTACTCCAAGAAAATCACACACACACACACACACATAGACACACAACTACACTTTGGTAAAAATCAACGAGTCTTATTGTTGTGGGATTTTTTAAACATTCATTTTAAGATTTTGAGTTCCAAATTCTCCACCTCCTTGCTGCCCCTCCTTCACCCATTGAGAAGGCAACAAATGTGATATCAATTATACATGTGAAATCATGAAAAACATATTTCCATATTAGCCTTGTAGCAAAAAAACCCAAGAAAAATACAGAAAGGGAAAAAATATGTTTTTAATCTGCAGTCAGAGTCTATCACTTTTCTCTCTGGAGGTGAATAACATTTTTAATGACAATTCTTTCAGAATTGTGTTTGATTTTTAAATTGATTAGAATAGTTAAATCATTGACAGTTGATTATCATACAATACCATTGTTACTATATACAATGTTTTCCTGGTTCTGCTGACTTCACTTTGTATCAGTTGGGTCTTGATGGCCCCTGATGCAACAGGAGACTTTGGCCTTTTTAAGCCAAGGTCTTCAACAGGTCTCAGTCTGAGGCAACACCCATTCAGTGATTAAGACTAGGCAAGAAATGAAGCGGAGAATGTTCTCTTAACTAGTCACAAAAAATTCATTTCTTGAAATATTACTGAAAAAATCGACTTTAAAAAAGCCCCCTGGGTTTCAGTGAGACAACTGGATTAACCTTTCTACCCAAATCACGGGCTTTCATTGAATGACCAATCATAGCTCCCAATACAAGCCTCTGATCCATTGTTTGGGGTTTGATGGCCTGGAAGGAGTGTAATAGCAATTGTTTTCTGCTCTAGCCAGAAACTTTGAGGGTCTTTCCCTTCTAGATTGGTTCTTCTGATGGTTAATTAGGTCATCGTTTGTCTCAGTTTTCATCTAGCCTTTGGTCATTGAATGGTCAGACAGATGGAGACCTGGGAAATACGTTAATTTTGAGGGGCCAACGTCTCCCACTGCATTCTGGGCCATCACCAGTCATTTTGACTCCATCTTTCGATGATCCTGGAGGGGAGAGTGAGGCTGATTGTGCAGTCCTGCCTCCAATCCAATTCATGTAGTAAGTCAAGATGTGAACAAAAAACAAATAACAGATACTAAAGGAGAAGTCCCATATTATGTACTAAATGTGGCACTCTCAGCTTTTTGAGTCTTTCTCCTTCCATGTTCCTCAACTTACCAAAAAAAATGATGTGACCCTTTTCTCTTTTGTTCATTTGTAGATTATTGTGAAATAGGAGACAAAAGGTTGGTCTAAATGAGGGGTAGGGAACCTTTTTCCTCCCAAGGGTCATTTGAATATTTATACCACCATTCCCAGGCCATACAAAATTATCAATTTATAGAACTCAAGCCCTAGGAGATGGTTGGACTTGGCTTTTAGCTCATCATCACCTCACCTCCAGTTGCCTCAGCAAATGATTTTGTGGATTTATGTGGCCTGTGGGATGTACCCCTAGTCAGAACCTATTTTCTGCCAAGTTGCTTTGTAGGTTTCCTTGCACTTATAGCTGAAGGTGTCCCTACCCCCACATTCTTGGATTTGTGAAACATCAGGTTGCTCTACTCTATTTACTTCTGAGTCTTATTGTGTAATGGTAGGAACTGATTGATAGAGGCAGCCAACCAAATCCTCATTCTCCATTTAAAGTAACTGACTCGGCTGTCTTTGTCAGGTGAAAACATTTCAAATGAATCAATTCATCAAAAGTGTGAATAAATGGGAACAAGTCCTATTTTCCCCTTGGACCTTCTATGTTCTGGTAGGAGAATATATCAGAGTTTTTTTTAATTCAAACCTTTTTTTTTTTTTCCAGGTTCCATCACAGATTTCTGGGAACATATTTTGAATAATAATTCTAACAACTCTATTGTGTTAGTAAATAACTTTCTAAAAGCTAATTAAACCTGACTGGCTAATTGATGTTAACTGGCAGATAATCAAGGGAGGAAGCTCACTAATAGGGTCTTGTGAGTTACAACATGAGGAAACTACCCTCCTGCTTTACAGAGTGACTCCCAGACTCTGGGGGAAGATGTAGTTGGGGATCCCACCCACAGTGAGAGGGAAGGTTGGGAGAGGAGCTGCAGACTCCGAAAAAAATTCTAAGTTTATTTTTTTTTGGGGGGAAGGGGGTGTTTTTCTTAGCCATGTGATCTTGACAAAGTCTTTTTAAAATCTAAAACTCAATTTCTTTCTCTTATTTAAATTTTCTTTTTTAATCATGAACTTAATTAACAACAACCATGAACATTTCAATTTTGGGGGAAAAAGGATTGTATGTGAAACTCTGATTTTCTATTATATCCTTAATTATGTATTAAATTTAATATAATAGTAACACAACTTGCATCTTGGTGACCCCTTTATGAAGTTCCATTTCCTTGTGTGCATTTCTTACTTTTTCACTGATGAGCTTTTCTTTCTATCTTTATTTTGGGGGCATTTCTTACACTACCCTCAAATTCAGTGGTCTCCAAAATGGGGGCTTCAGACCTTGAGGGTCACGGTTTATACTAAAAGAGCATGGGTTGACTCTGAGGGGTTTATGATCAATGAATCAGAATGCATCCCCTTTTCCCCACAACATCCAACACAATCACACCTACCTTTCTCTCCCAAAGTTCTCCCACTCTGCTGCTTCTTCCTCCCAGCAATCTCCCAGCCTCCATTACCCCACCTTAGAGCATTTATAATTTAAGTGCTCCCAGAGCACCTACAACAGCAGCTGGCAGGTATCAGGGGGAAAATCCCCCCCTCCCTCAGGACTCCAGATTTCTCACCTGCAGAATGAAGGGATTAGACATGATGAGCTTTAAAATTCTTCTCCAGACTTAACCTCCCTAATTGGAAGCCTCTGCGCTTCCTGGTCTCACAGGCCTTGAAGTCAGCCCAATGGCTGCGTAGACCTTCAGTCTGGTGGTCAGTCTAATACCCTCCTCTCCCACACTTTGTCTCGGAGCTTCCCAAACCCTGAGCTAGCTCGGGCAATGTAGGGAAACCTCATGACCAGTGTGGACATTCTGGGAAAGCAGACTGCCAGGGGGAGAGAGACCTGAGACCTCATCCACAGCATTCACAGCTCCTCCACTTGCTGTAACTGATGGTTCCAACTGATAGATGGTGTTACTCTTAGCCCCAAATTAGCACAGTGGGGTAGAATCTCGGAGGCTGCACTGAGTGCACCATCATCAGCAAACCAAAAACCCCTTTAGTTTTGCCTTGGAGACTTTCCAGATTGAAGAATTTAGCAGCAGTGTAGCATCTGACCTTGGGGACACAGCTGCCCTCAAGCAAAGAGCTGGACAGTATGGCTGAAAGGCATGGGAGCAAGCCCACAGCCTTGTTGCACTGGGAAAGCTCCAGAGCATCATCCATTACCCAGAACCCAGGCAAGCGTGTTGTCACAATAATAAGGGACTTTTCTGGACAACCACATTTTGACATTATTGTCCATAATCCCACGGGACCGACAGGATCAAAGCACTTGATTTCTCTGAGCTTAGTTTCCTCATCTCTAACACTAGGGGGTTGGGCAGGATGATTTATTTTTAACTCTAAATCAAAAATCTTATGTTTTCTAAGCACCATGGATTAATGTGTCACAAGATACAAAGAAAGCAAGACATAGAAAAGACTTATAGTTATATATGACCCAATATAGAGAAACCATGGGGGATACAAAGAAATATAAGCCATAGGGACAAAAATAAAGTGTGATTATGAAGCAAGGGATTGGGTACCATTCACTTTTATTTTCTCCTCAGGGGAAAGTTAGCTCCAACAAGAAGAAATTCAGTAAATATTGATTGAATCAGTGACTACATTGTTACTTCCTCTCCAGAGTCTACACTTACAGAGACTTTCTCTCAGATGCCCCAAATGGTACAGATTTAGAGAAGGTTGAGGAGAGAGGGAAAGGAATAGAGCAAAGAAATGAAAGGAGGGTCAGCTACAGAGGCAATTCAGGTGGGTTTGGGGATGCAGTCTCGTGCTTCTGTAAGATGCTGGATTCACTTAAGAATATCTTTATCCCCTCCTGAGATTAGGAGCTTGTTCCAAACCCTTCCTTGCTACCCATTCATGGTTCAGGTATATAACTGGCTGCCACAAGAACTTGCTGGCTCCTCAGGAAATCTGCCCTTCTATGGACTCCCAGTAAGATGGCAGAGGTGAATAAATAAAGTAAATAAAAAAGATTAGAAGAGATCTTGTTTTAATTTAGTAAGATCAAGCCAAGATAAAATCTTAGCTCCATGGAAGGAAATATGTAATGTGCAGAGAAGAAAGGTTTTGACAGTTCAGAGCAATCTACTGCTTTTTTAATTCTACTTCTAACCAGTGGGAAGTAGACCCAGATCATCTGATGTCAGTGTCTATTTTAGGAATCAGGGACAGAGTGAATATAAATTCATGTTGATAGAAGAAATCCATGAAAGAAACTGTATATCGTGCCTAAGGGGAACATCCTGAGTACCCCTAAATAGAAAGAAAGAACTTCTAGCAACCAAAGCTGTAATTCCTTTGAGATGTGTTTGCTCTGGGCTTGCGTCCCCTTTCCACAGGATTCTACATGTCCTCCCGAGATAACAGACTTCTTGGGGGGAAGGAGAAGACGCTTTACCCAAATTATTGTTCTATACTACTTTAGCAAATATCTCTTTCTCCAAGTTCCCCAACTGGCAGACGAAAATGATTCTGAACTGATATTCTGGGGATGTAGTCCACCAGTGGGGGCTCAAGCTGATGGCATTAGAAAATCAGCTCCAGCTCCTTAGGAGCACCCCTGGACTCTTGAGGAAGAGAAAATAACCTTGTTTCAGGAACTGAGACGTGACTGTGAGAGTGGGGATTGGGATCAAGATCCCCAAACTTCTAAGGGCTACATGATCACCACCAGCGGTAACTGCTGAGCTCCTACAGAGTGACAGAATGTAGGTCAAGCTCATTGAACTTTCATTGCTGTGCTCTTTTCAGAAGGCTAGGCTGCTCGCTGGAGTTTTGTGACTTCAGGCTCATCATTTTACCTCTCTGCACCTCATTTCCTTCATGATGTGTCTCTGAAGTTTCTTCAAGATTTACATGATTCTATACTTTCGTTTTCCTTCATTCCTCCCTAATGTCTGACACGGCACTGAGAACAGAATGCTTTTAAAAAAAATTTTACAGAGTTAAGTGCTTTTAAAAAAAAACTCTCAGGGCAGCTAAAATGGGGCAGCTAGGTGGCGCAGTGGATAGAGCACTAGCCCTGAAGTCAGGAGGACCTGAGTTCAAATCTGGTCTCAGACACTTAACATTCCCTAGCTGTGTGACCTTGGGCAAGTCACTTAACCCCATTTGCCTCAGCAAAAAGCAAAAAGCAAAAAAAAAAAAACCTCTCCATTGATACTGGTAAAAGGGAAAGGAAACCCCAATGACATTTGAAAGTCTCTGTCTGTCTCTGACTATCTGCCTCTGGTCTCTCAGAAAGAAGGCTTCTGGATTTGGAGCCAGAAGACTTGGCTTTGAATTCTGGCTTTCCCCATATTACCCGGGTCACTTAATTTCTCTGGACCCCACTTTCCTCCACAAGATGATCTCAAAGTCCCTTCCAGTTGTAACAGCTTCTTATTTAATTACAGGAACAGGGAAAATGGAGCACTCTCTTCTGACACAAGAGTGAGGAAGGAGGTGACCAGAAACTTCCCAGAAAAGCTCACTGCCATGGAAGCTTCCTAACCCTAAAGGCAAGAGAAGCTGTCCCTGTTTAGCACAGAGACGACATCCCGGACCATGGCCCGTTCCTTCCTTGGCCCACCTGGCTACAGGTGGAACAGGTAGGAAGTACAAGCCGGCTGGAGCAGCTCTCAGGCTGCAAGTCCCCCACTGGTGACCTCTTTTTCTCCTTCAAAGCTCTCCTCAGGCCCATTTTAACTGGATTTCACTTGTATAAATAGGTTGTGGAGGTGGCTGGGAGGGCAATGGCCCAGAGCTCCACCACCCCTCCAGGTCTGGCTGTCACACTCTCCTTGGAGGGGAAGTCCCCAAGGAACCACTGAGTCTCTTCTTATGTTAATTAGTTAACCAGAATTGGTTGTGCTTGACTGGGAGCCAGTGCATGAGGTGGTGTTGGGAAATGAGCGGGACAAAAGCAGGATGTGATTGGAAGGTCTCAGGGAGCTTAAAATCTATTTGAAGAGACTGATACTTATAGATGGAGCTCAGAAACTGACACTAATACAGCTCTATTAAAACTCTGACAAACAGATCTGTAATGGAAACAACTGGAGGCTATTCCCACCAGCTACTCAGATGGAGGATTAGTTCTTATCCCCTCTGGAGGGTCTGCTTCAGTTCAACAAAAAATTATTAAGCGCCTACTATGTGTAAGGAGCTACCCAGCAGCCTGGAGGGCTTCCTCTCCTTTCAATATCTAGGGCTCTCACTTCGATACTCCAGCTTTCCATGCCTTGATGCTCGGTGCTGAGAAGGAAATTACTACAAGAACAGAGCTCCCTGTGAAAAAATGGGCTGGCTGATGAGTATTTTTATTATGATTATCTTTTTCGTGCTGACAAATCCGGGAGGGAGCTTGCTGCAGGGTGCAGGGGCCCAAATTTGGAATCAGGAAGTCAGTACAGGTCTTGCCTGGGACATCCTAGCTGGGTGGCTCTGGGCAAAGCAGTCAGCATCCCGTTACCGCAGCAATTCTGTAAGACTAAGCTACGGAAAATTGGGTGAAGGGGGTCCCCACGGTGGGAGTTCCCCGACACCGATGGAATCCAAGTTCTGAAACAAGAAAACCAGATGCCCTATTTTTTTCCCCTTTAAATCTATGAATGGGGAGATCCCAGGAGAGATGTAAGAAGTCACCTCATGGCAAATACCCATAATCCAGTTCATGAAAGTCATGGAAGGGATCAGTGGTGAGATCTGAACTCTCGGGGCTCCACTACCCAGCTTTCCCAGAGGCCTGAGCACCTGAGCGGTCAAAGGAAGACAGCAAGTGCTCGCCTCCATTCTCATCACCAGTCAGTGAATCAGCATTTATTGAGTGCCTACTGTGTCAGCCGCAGCACTAAGTAAGCACTGGAGATATACAGAGAGGCAGGAGACAGCCCCCGAGGAGCCCCCGATCTAACAGGAGAGGAGGGGTGGGACTTTTCCGAGTCACCCAAGTGGTTACAGGCCCAGCTTTCCCATCTATCTCCTGGGACTTCAAAAACAATCCGTGAGGTGCTCCCTGGGTCCTGGCAGATCCCAAAGCTCCCGCCTGAGCAGACAGAAGTCACCCGCACCCCCATAACGGAGAGGGCCCGTGCCAGAGACAGGACCGAGTCCAAGCCTCTGGTTCCAAGCCCGGAGCTCCAGCCCCAAGGCCCGGCAACCTCTCCTGAATGGACCCTTCTGAATTTCAGAAGGAAGAGGGGCCCGGGTCCAGCCTTACAACATGCAAGGGGCTCGCACTGTTGGGCCAGAAGGACCCTGGGTGCCGGGACTGAAGTGAGGGAGTCCCAAGCCCCCGGGCTTCTCCAGAGCTTTTGGGCCAGGGAGACTGGAGACGGCCCAGAGGCAGTGGGTGGCCTTGGACTTTTAAGCTAAGGTCTCAGACACCCGTGATTAAGGCTGGGCCAGACACGAGGCAGAAGATGGCCTCTTCTCCCTGTCCACAGTAAATCCATGTGGGGTGGGAGAGGGACACTCAGAGGGCGGAGGGCACATTTCCGCTGGGCCATCGGTGGCTCCTGGTCCAGGCCGGCGTGGTCACTCTGCCCACTCCCAGACCACTCAGCTGCCCACAGTTCCCAGAGGGACTTGAGGGGGTGGAGGACTTTCTCTGGCCGTGGGATGTTGGAGGATGGACAGAAAGTGCCCACTGCTTGGCTCCGGTCCCTCCCTCCGGGATCGGTTCTGGTTGATGGCAGACAGACATTTCCTTTTGGAGCACGGCTGCAGCTCGGGGAAGCCCCCGGAGCAGCTCCGTTTGTTGTCATTTGTCTTCAAACACAGCTGGGGAAGGGGGGTCTGGACAGGCCTGAGGCCAAACTGAAGGCTGGCTAGCAATCCACTTCCCTCTGGGGGCCCCCCCTCACCCCTTCCTTCTTCTCCCCTTCCTTCCTTCCACAGCTCAATGGGCTCCAGCCTCTTCCACCGGGAGGACCCCCTCACCCAGACGCCACGGCACGTGTGGTCACGGAGAAGGGGCCTCTGAGAATTGGGGAGCGCTCTTCAGAGGACCCACGTGCACGTGAAAAACAGATACCCACGTGTGCCAGGCACCTTTCGTCAGCTGGCAAGAAGGTGTGTGTGCTTCTGACTACACTGACTCACTCTGGGACGTCTGTCTGTCTGTCTGTGTGTCTGTGTCTGTCTCTGTGTGTATGTCTGTGTGTATGTCTGTGTCTGTGTGTCTGTCTGTGTGTCTGTCTGATTCTGTGTGTGTGTGTACAAGTCAAGTCACCAGCCAGACCTCTACGTGGAGGCCAGCAGGTGGTTCCCCTTGCCACGTGTGTGCACGTTGTGGGATGCTCGGAAGCTCAGGCTCTCAGTTTGGGGGGCAGGACCTTCTCTTGCGGCTCAGTGCACCAGGAAGCTCGGTGGAGTGGGGGAGAGGTCTCAAGATCGGAGACTCCGACTCAGAAGGGATTTCAGATTGGGTCAGCCCCCCCTCATTTTACGGATGTAGGAGCTGGGGGCTAAAGGAGCGGCCCCCATCGCACACACACGAGAGACACTCGGGCCTCGAAGCTCTAAATCCAAATTCTCTTTCATCTACTCTCGGGTCAGACCATCACTCTGCCTGTGACTTTCGGAGCCCTAACCGCGGGATCAGAGAAAGAATTAAAAGGCATAACCCCTGCCGGACCCTGCAGAGTGTTTCCAAGAGCCGTACCTGTGAAAAGGCCCGGGAGAGTCTGTTCGCCGGGCCCTATTTTCGGGCACAAACCACAGAGGGCAGCTTGTTACACCTGGAGTCACGAGGTCGGGGCACCGGGCCCGACTCAGCAGCCAGAGGGAGCGTCAGGACGCCCCTTCTGTGGTACGGCCCTTCCGGGAGCTCGGAAAACCAGCGTTTCTCTGGCTCTCCGGCCCAGAAAACAGCAGCCTCCCAAAGCCGGGGCTCATTCAGAAACCCGCAGGCTTCAACCACCAGGACGCTTCCACGCGGCTGATTGCCCCCCGTGTTCTGAGAGGAGGAGAACCGAACCGAGGGAAAGGGCCAGACCCAAAAGGAGCCATGAGTCAGTGGGCGTCCGAGTCCGGCCTGTGACATCTCCCAGGGGAGAGACTCCCTCCTCCCCCACTGTGGTCAGACTGGCAGCAGGCGTCCTGCAGCATGCACTTAACAGCATTTATTGGGATGAAGTAAGCATCAGGTCCCTCTAGGTGCCGGGGACTCAGAGACAAAACAAAACCCTTCCTATCTCCAAGAAGCGTGCGGGGAAACAATATAAGCCCGGACACTAAATATGCACACGCGTGCGTGTGTGCAACATGCCCACTCTATGCTGTATTCTACGGGCGCTGCTTGTAGATTCTGTGTGTCCGTGTCCGTGTGTACGGGAGGACCGGGCCACAAATAAGGAAGACCCACCTTCCGCTGTTCAGTCCATCCTCAGACACTTGCCAGCGGTGGGATCTGGGCAAATAATCCCGCTTGCCTCAGTTTCCTCATTGGAAAACGAGCCGCAGGAGGGAATGGCGAAGTGCTCCACTGTCTCTGCAAAGAAAACCCCAACTGCGGTGGGGGAGAGGCGGGCGTGAAAGTCACCGGACAAATCCCTGCAAGCGTGTGACTGATGTACATGTGGGTGGGGGACACCCATGCTCACGTGCACCGGAGCGAAGGCTGCTGAGCGCTTAAAAAGGGGGGCTTTACTGCTGGGGGGTTGAGCGATTCCGAAGAGGGCTTTTCTGCGACGAGCATTTTTTAATTGATAGTCCCTTCCTCTCCTACACTCCCCTAAAAAAGTAGGGAGCCCCCGTTCCTCTGATGGTGTCGGACACAGCCTGGCAGTCGGGCTCTGTGGTCCTCCCTGATCTGCTGCAAAAAGGTCCTTTGACAATCATTAGACCGGAAGTCCCCCCCATCTGTCCGTGCCCGTGAGCATCCATGAGAGGCCCGAGAAGCTGCACTTGGCGAGCCTGGAGCCCTTACGCCTTGACCTCATCAGGGAAGGAGCTTTCCTACCATGCAGATCCCGATTCCTCCACCCCACAGGGGAGGGTCCTCAGGAGCTCCCTCGGTGCTCCAACCCTGGAAGGTTGCCTTCATGGCCACACTTGTGGATGGGCGGGCACACTTGTGGGCGGCCACACTTCTGGGAGGCCACACTTGCGGCTCTCAGACCACAGACTCCATATCTCCTGTTGTGCACATGGAATCATTCTACTTTGGGAATTCAAAGTCTCTTGCACCATCTTTGAGAGCCAAAGTTCACCCCCACGCCTCTCTGCAGCCTCTGAGGATAGGTAGGCCAGAGACTGGGACCCTGGTGGAATATGTACAGGTAAGCAGTTGGAGAGCCAGAGCCTCTTGCAGCAAAGGCAGCATCGGATTTGTGGCAAGAAGTCCTGGGTTTAAATCTCATTTCCACCCCTTACTGTCTCCGTCACTGCTTTTAAGCCACTAACTTCTCTGCCTCTGTTTCCCTGTCTGTAAAAAAAAAGGTGGGGGCTGAACTAGATGATTTCTAAAGCCTCTCCCAGTTCTAAAAGACATGCAAAGGCTGGCAAAGCTCCTTGCAAACAGAATCCTATCTGATCCTCACCACAAGCCTTTGTACAGCGGAGGAAACTGAGGCAGAAAGCCAAAGTGATTTGCTCAGGGTCTCCCAGCTAGTGAATATCTGAGGCTAGATTTGCAGCCAGTCTTCCTGACTCTCTACAGGGAATTCTATCCACCCCATCCTTACAGCGCAACAGATACCAACACTTGGATACAGACGTAGCCAGACGCACATCCAGTTTGCAGTTTACTCTGCTGCTTTCCTGCACTAATTGTTACCTTCCCTAAGAGAGTCAGCCCAGTGGATGTTGCCAAAGTTTCAGGAAAGGAGCAGCATCCTCACTACCTAGAGCCTGGCTCAGAAATGTTCCCCAGGGCCATGTTCCAGCAGTATAAAGCAAACAAACAAAACACCCTCCCCCTAAAGAAGTGCAATCTCATACTCCTTTGGAGATGTGGTTTTTTTCCTTCTAAAGCTTGGCTGACTGATTGTTCCAGGGCATTAAAAGACATTGGCAAGCCACTTAACTTCTCTGGGACTCAGTTTCCTTATCTACAAAATAGGGGGTGGACCAGAAAGCTTCTGATGCTACGGTGATCCTCTGACCTGTGGTCCCAGGAGGCCACCAGCTGAGTGTAGACATAAAGCCCCTGCTCAGGGCTTGGGGAATGGTTTACAACAATAACAATAACCAAACAAAGCCAAATCACGGGATCCGAGCCTTCCAAACTTCCCATGGGGCAAGGTCTCCATGCCCTGGGACAGCTGGCTTTAGAAGCCCCTTTACCACTGTCCTATGTCAGCCACCATAGTGACTCCCTCATTACTCTCAGACACCTTTGCTCTATATTCAAGCTGCAAACAGCTTGCCAGGATAAAAAAAAATCTTTGATTGACTTTCAATTCAATCAGTAAACATTTATTAACTACTGAGCTAACCGAGTCTTGGTTAGTTTGGAGAGAGTAAACCACAGCAAAAGATATGGGGTCTGTGGTCTGAGAACCAGCTGGGCAAAGTGCTGGAAGCTTCATTGCCAGAAATACGGCCATCCAGAAGCGTGGCCATCCAGAAGTGTGCCCACCCAGAATTATGGCCATCCGGAAGCGTGGCCATCCAGAAATGTGCCCATCCAGAAGTATGGTCATTCAGAAGTGTGCCCATCCAGAAGTCTGGCCTCCAAAGGTGTGGCTGCCCAGAAGTGTGCCCATCCACAAGTGTGCCCACAAAGAATTATGGTCATTCAGAAGTGTGGCCGCCCAGAAGTGTGGCCATGAAGGCAACCTTCCAGGGTTGGAGCACCGAGGGAGCTCCTGAGGACCCTCCCCTGTGGGGTGGAGGAATCGGGATCTGCATGGTAAGAAAGCTCCTTCCCTGATGAGGTCAAGGCATAAGGGCTTTCAGGCTTGCAAAGTGCAGCTTCTCGGGCCTCTCATGGATGCTCACGGGCACGGACAGATAGGGGGGGACTTCCCCCTTCTGCATGATACCTTCAGAGGAGAACTCGGGAGCCGAGGCCGCCCCATCCCGAGCCTTCCTCCACATGCATTCTAGAAAGCCATTCCCCTTGCTACGTGACCAGGTCTCCGGTGTGGTTAGGGCCTTTGATTACGCTTCAGATTCACTTCCTTCTCTCTCTTCCCCTCTGCCTTCTGCCAGCAGCTGCCCTTCTTCTCCGAGCTAACCCAGCTTCCTGTGAGCCAACTCCCTCTGCGGCTCCAGGTCCGCTTTGCTGATGTTGGGCTAAAACGCAAAGTGACGTCCCCGTCCCCAGCAAAGGTCTCCCTGTCCCCCATCTCTGGTGCTCCAGCCCGGCCCCATCCCACCCAGAGCTAAGCCCTTGACTCGGGGGCATGGAAAGCTTCCTTTAATTTTTTTGGGGGGGATGGAAATATGATGTGAGCTTGCTTCCCAATGGCCCTTGGCGTTCCCGAGCCCTCTGGGTCCGTGTGCAGTAATCCCTCGGCTGGAAAATCAAGCAGAGTTGCTATTTTTGCATGGCACCAGGGCCTCCGCCTCCCAGTTCAGCCAAAGCTCTCAGTGCTGCTTTCTGGCAGGGAGACTGACTCAGGGAGAAGCAGAGTGTGCAGCTCCACGTGGGCCCCAGAGGGACGCCACAAGGGGTGCATAAAACAGAAGAGAAGGGCCCCCGGCTCCTCTGCCCCTTCTCCCCCATCCCAGCCTCCATCCCGGCCTCCTGCTCCTCGCCCGGGCCTCCATCCCGGCC
>JAJPUD010026968.1:0-15982 GCA_023553655.1 Myrmecobius fasciatus
AAAAAAAAAAAAGAAAAAAAAGAATATCTAGACATAATTTGGAAGAAAGTTACCCACAGTCTTATATTTGTTTATACACTCATGGTCCTTCCAAATATACCAATAAAAAAATTCCACATGGCACCTATCTTATTTTGTCAGTGCCTTGCTGCCACTCTTTTCAGTACAAGCCAGTAATTTAGAAAACATGTTGATATTTATAGAATAAACATAAAAATCACAAAATGAAATTGTAGCATGAAGATCCATAATGCATTTTTTTCTACAGCAACATTCTTAGCATTAAGTGATATTAATTACCTAAACCAGGAGAAACTTCTCTTCGTGGGACTAAGGAAGTCAATGGAGAGCTACAAAAGCACTCTTGAAAAGAGACAAAACAAGCATACATAGCAGGAAAAAAATGTATTAGTATTGACCAAGAGAATTGTCTTTTCTTCCTTTTTTATTCCACTAATAAAATGACAGTGAACCAGTTTATCTCTTCTATTCAATTATATTACATAGCGAGGGCAAATTACAATGGTAAACTAGCAATCCATTCTAGAATTGTGAGAGATACTGTTACTTTAATGGCAGAAAAGATTTCACTGAGCAAATAGTGAAGTTGAGGGAGAACTTCCAAATTTTAGACAGTTTTAGATTCTTATGAAAACCAATATGTTATCATCAAAAGATTTAACAGTCATTAACAAGGAAAATAAAATCTACTTATATTAGTTGTTGACATCCAGAAAGCATCATTTGATTTTGCAAAGAGATGTTAGATTTTTTTCACATGTAGGTTCATCTTTTCTGAAGTCCTACTCAAAGTTCTCCTTTTAGCATGGATGTGACTATATATGATTAAAAAGCAAGGAATGAAGGTTACTCAGAGGTTATTCTAGCAGAGTGCAAACTCTGCCAGATCCTACTGAGCTAGACAAGCTTCCAGTGAGAATCTATTCATGGACTACATGCTTTTATCCAAGGACCAGACTAGATAAGTTCAGAGAGATTCATAATTATATTAGCCAAAAGGTGATAGATATTTTGGTCAGAGCAACCATCAAAACATTAGGAGTCAAAATTTCTCTCAGTGGAAGGAACATGCACACCAGATAACTCAAAGGTCCTTTAAATATTGACAAGTTCTATCTTTGATTCTGCTCAAATATATTAGATCTTACAATTGTTTCTCTGTATTTTAAATATCTAGCTTTAGAAACAAAAGATCTTTATTTAACAAAGACATTGAAGAAACATTGATTATTACAGCTTTGATAATTTCTATTAATTTTTCATCACAAACTCTTAGGAGAAAGATGAACTAGAAAAATATTGAAATATTGGAAGAAAACAATGCATCTGTTAATGTACCTATTAATGGTTGCTCTTTTTTGCTTTTAGTACTTCTAATAATGACATTATGCATAAATCTGAAAGTCATATGGAAGAGAATTGCTTCCTAGCTTCTGGTTTTCACTGCCTTTCAATTTCTAGGGGATAAGAAGTCTCTTGGTATCCTATATGTACTGGAATTGTGCATCTATCCTACATTTCTATCCTTCATTGAATAAATAACCAATAAAATTTTGAAATAGATATAGAAATAATGAAAAAATACTTAGGACAATGATTCCAAGGATTTTAAGCACCAAGGTATGAGACAAAAAGAATCTCTCAAAGAGAAAAGATAATGTAATATGATTTTGTTGAATGTCAAAAGGAGTTACTATAATAGAAAATTTATTTATGCTTTTAAGAGATGCTCCTATTTGGTAATCATTTTTTCTAAATATATATGTCAATAACACATGCCATTCATATGTATTTTCCCAAGCTGTGTAATATGCAACATTTGCCAGGATAGCCCCATTAAAACCAGTTGACGGATATATCCAAAAATGGCATACTCCCATCCCAATCTCTCCCTTTCTTAAGTTGTGAGTAGCTTATAGAACAGGCATGTTTTTGTTGTTACAGTCCCTGCAAATATTGCTGTTTTCTTCATTCTAGGTTTAGAGGTCTACTTGAAGATTCAAATAGCCATTTCTTCACTATTTATGAATATACAGCTTCTAACTAATATTGAGAAACTATGTTAGAATGTGAAGCAATTTTTTTTCTACGTGCAAATAATTTTCCCTGCTATAAAGAATGGGTAGCTTAAGCAATGAGATCTCTTTCATAGAATCTGACTATGGTGGATCAGAAGTCAGAATAAATAATACCAAACTGAAATATCAAATAAAACATGCATATGGGAAACATAGTCAGATTTCAAGGCCAAGGTGAGAAGAATGAAGTTCAGAATCCAGTAAAAAAAAAAAAGTATGATTAATGGTATTAAAGACAGAACTATAATTATAGTTATATATATACTATAACATATAGTATAATTATAGAAGACTAGCATCAATAGAAATAAAGAAAATACCACGTTTCAGTTTTATGGTCTAAAACAGAATGACACCACAAAAAAGTCAGGAAAACAAATATTTATCTACTGTCTACTAGGTGACAGGCATTATGCTAAGTACATTATGAATATTATCTCATTTGTTCCTTACGATATTCTTATAAGAAAGATTCTATAATTATCCCCATTTAACAGTTGGAGAAACTGAGGCAAATGTCAAATGATTTTCTTAACCAGGACATTATTTGTGTGACTGTAGTGAAAGAGTTGAAGACAATAGAACCACAATAGGGTCACATGGCTAGTGTCTGAGGCCAAATTTGAATTGAGATTTTTCTGACTCCAATCTAGCATTCTATCCACTTGGCCACTTAACTATTTCTACAAACGGATTTTTTGCACCTAACATTTATGTCTTTACCTTCCTTCATTTCACTTCAGCATTTTAAAACACCTTCTATTTCCACAATTCTGTTCTAGAAGATGGAGGAAATACAAGGTACAGCCAAGACAAAGTCTCTGATTTTGTGGAAGTTAACATTTATCAGAGGTGTCTATGACATACATATATAAATAAGACATAGAACTAAAGAAGTCTGAAACAAAATGCTCTATATAGTCTGAAATAATAGATTCAACTCATTTGTTCATCTCACCCACTTCCTATAGGCTTCTGATATTCATGTAACCTTCATGAAGAGATTTTTCCCCCAATGTAGAGTTCCATTAAGTCAATCTCTTTATACAAAGTATCTCTCTTTATATTTGCATGTGCCTAAAAGCCCAGAGATTATCACAATTATGTGATCTGTATATTCCCAGAAGAATCAGGTTCAATAAAAAAAGTCCTTTGTGTACAAAGGTAACATTACTTTAACCCCTCCACCTCCTTCACTCTTCAGAGGCATGTCAATTCTTTTTCTGGTATGATGAAATGAACTTTTTTCAAATTCAAATATTTTATGTTCATATGTCCTAAAATTTTTCTGAATTTTTATTTATCTCACTCTGACTTCCATCTTTTTAGAGCCAATTACTTGCATTGAAGTACAATGAAAATAATACAAATAGTTTATATTCATAGACTGCAACCAACCTTTGGACAGCTATTTTCTCTAATTCCTTCACTACAGTTATACAATTAGGACTCATTTGCCTCTTTCATAGACAACCACAATAATATCTTAATCGATCCAATCAATCCTTCTCCTTATATCCACCCAGTTGCAAAAATTATCTTTCTATGGTACAGTCCTATTGGCTCCCTATTGCTTCCATGACAAATCATAAATTTCTTATATTTATATTTAGAACTTGCCACAGTCTGTATTGTTCCTATGATCTTATCTTTATATTGCACCTCATCATGCACTTTTAGACCACTCTGAATTAGTAACTTCCCCAGAAGTCTATAGTCAATCTATTCAAACAAGGTATCCCCTATGCCTAGAATGCCCATGCCCTCCTCATACCCATTTCTCAAATTTCTTTTCTTTCATCAAGATTTGGTTCAGATGCTATTTTCTCCATGAAGCATTCCCCAATTCCCCCATTAGTCAGTGCTCTCTCCCGCTTCCTATTACTCCCCCCCTTTATCCACATATATGCTGTGGATTTAGATTTAAATAGAATTTTAATTCATTAAAGGCAAAGGCTCTTTCTTCATATTCTTCATCCCTAGCATGTTGTCCTGTAATACTAAATAAATAATTATTACTCATTTAATTCAATTCTTAAAGGTCTAAAACATTCTAAAATCATTTTTATTTAGATTGACTGGATTAAAATTTTTATCTTCAACTGATCAAGTACAAACCAAGTTTCATCTTTAATAGCCCAAAACTTCACTAAGACTTTTGAAATGTCCTGTACACTACTGACCTTCTCAACCTGCTTATATGAACTCTCTTGAGAAATCTGTTAAATTCAACATATCTTTCTTAATAATTAAACAGATCACAATTCAGATTCTGCTCCTTTGTGTGGTGATGACTCTGATCACTAGCATGTGCTGTCTCTGTGGGAGGTTTAATATACAAGATGGACTGGAGAAGAAGAGTGGAGTCAAGAATATCAGTTATAAGGACATTGCAAATACAAGCGAAAAGTAATAATGATTTGAACTAGTTTCCATGGTTGAAGGGGAAAAAAAGAGAAAAGGAGAAAAAGTAAAATGGAATAGGGAAGATGAAAGAAGGGGAAGAAAATGAAACAATAAATAGGAGAGAGAAGAAAAGATATGAGAAATAATCCAAAGAAAGGATTAAAACAAACAGGCAAGTAATTGGATGAGAATGGAACAAGGATAGAGGAATATGGGCTGATGGAAAGATTCTATTAATATTTCAAGAGATCCATGATTTCATTGTTATGACTACTCCTCCTGCCCATGAAGATCACAATCCCAACATTCTTTCTCATCTTGGATGATTGTTGTCCATGAAACTGAAAGGAAAATAGGAGGGAAAAAATTCAAGAATCCCCTTCTGCTACAACCAAAAATCCACAACCAAAGCCAAAGTTCCTGTTATACTGGGTAGTAAAAATGATTGGGCCTTCAATTTCCAGCAGGGTAGGTTCCAATTTTGATTATACCTGGACCCTTTAGATGTCCCAGATTGCTTACTTTCACTTTCAGCCATCTTCCTCGTTAGGGTGAAAATAAAATCATAAGCCCCTCTGCCAACCAGGCTGCCTGCCAGAGTACTCCCTGACTTCAAAAACTGCATTTACAAGCAGAGTAAAGAGACACATTTTTCCAAGATGTTCCTTTTAATATCTGGAGTTGTTTTCCAAAGAGCAGCTCAATTCGTGATTTTTTTAAAATTTCTATATTAAATAGAAAATTTACAGCCCATCATTGCTTCTAAGAATGCCATTTTGTAGATTTTTTTAATATATAGACATAAAATCTTCTAAATTTTAATCTTTTGGGGGCAAGGGTAGGATCTCTGTATCTCAGAATTAATGGATGCAATAAAAAGTCCCCTACCACACATGGGGTTGGATTAAGAGATTACCCTTCAAGGCATTTCTTAATACATATTCTTTGGCAAGACTAAGATTTACGGGGGGGGCATCATCAAAGTACCCATGTAAATGGGGACATATTGACCACTCTTCCCCTCAAAGACAGAGGCAAAAGGATTTATATGCTCCATGCACAGTTCCCTTGAGAACCCAACCAGGGACTTATTTTGTTTCTCTTTTAATAGCTCCTCTTGGGGACTTTATGGACCAGTTCTCTCATCTCAAGTGTCTGATCCCAAGACATAAATTAATTTTAGATGCACCTTTTATCCATCTTGTCTGCTAAGGCAATATTCACTATTTGTTTCAGTTGCCATGGAGATAATTGACTTCCTACAGTGGCAGGAGTCTTGTTTGGAGGTATTAAAGGGGTCTGGGTCCAGGGATTCTTTAATTTTCACACAGTGAGGGAAGCCATTTCATCAACTGAGCATTTGTACATGTCTCTCCCTCATAATTGAAATGATTTTCTTTATCACCTTGTGAATATTTTCCTCTTTATTTTCCATCACTTCTTTTTATGGGTTAACCTATCCACTCCAAAGGGCTGACTCTAAGTGCAGCAAAGGGCAAATAGTACATTTATTACTGTTTTGTTCACTAGTTAGACACATCCTCCGAGAAGCATATGAACAGATGAAATAGCTAAAGAAATGTAGAAAATGGTGGATTATAAAATTATATCCTGGTGGAAGAAGAGGCTACATTTTATTAAGGGGCAGGAAGGGAGTTTGCACACTAGTTTATACACTCAATCTCCCAGTAATCTACTTCGGCAACACCAAAATCCATCTCTTTGTTTTATGTATCTGTTCCTGTTTGTTTATAAAGGGAACTATTACATTCTGCTGTAAACTGACAAAATAGACACATTGAAAGCCTCTTTCATGTCAAATTAAAAAAAAAAGACTTGAAGAACAGTATCAGTTTAAAAAACACTTTTTTATGAGCATCAGAGAAATCCCATGCATACCCTATTATTTCCCACTTTTCATTCTCTCCAACCATACCTACATCTCACCTAGAAGATAATGCTTTTAAAACATACCTCTCAGAATCAGGAAATCTATTACAAGCCATCCTGGAAGATCATGTGAGTTATGATATTCCACATGTAAATCTACAACACAAAAATGCTGAAGGAATTATCTAGCAAATTTTCTGAGTTGGGGAGGGGAGGATTTGCTCAAAACAAACAAAAAAATTTTTTTGCTCTTCATATCTCTGTTACCAAAAGAAAAATAAATGTAAAAATCAATGATGAAAATGGAAATCTTTAAGAGCAATAATAGTGAAATAAAACTCTGAAAATCTGCCTCAGTTTTTTTAAGTGCACAGCACAAAATCAATTTGCAGTGACCCTGAGAACCAGCCTCCCTCACCACATGACAGCTGGAGAAAAAGGGATGAAAACCAATTCTGTTTTGTCTGTTTTGCCTTCCAAAGATTTTAGGGTGTCTTTGAGCTCTGCTTCTTTTGAAGTCGGTTTTCCAAATGCTTATCAATAGCATTGTCTACCTTTTTGCAGTAATGGCTTTTAGTCTGAATGAAGCACACATCATAAGTCTCGCTCTTCTTCCTCTCCCTTTTGTCCTTACTCATCATTTTTTTCTCCTTTTCTCTCAGATTCCAAAGACTTAAATCACGATCCCCAATAGTCTCAGTTATAGCATCCCACCCCCACAGAAATGGGGTAAATAAGCTGGAAAAAAGTGTATTCAGGTAAAAAAAGGGGGGGCAAAGGGTCCCTATACTGTTTTGCCTCTGAAGCCTGCTTATCCATGCTTCCTTACTCACTCTCATCTATTTCTTTTTACCTGAATGCTGCTGACTGTGTATTTTAGGAGTCCTGAGCTTGGAGCAAATAGGTGCTGTGTTCCTCTTTACCTCCTACACCTTGTGTTCAATCTTAAATGAATTTTTTTATGATTAGTTACATTTGAATTTTCTGAGTTTTTTAAATAAAATGAAACATGATAAGAATATCAGGAGGGTGACCCAAAGATCTCCCCCAAATGATGGTTTCTAATACATCTCTTCAACTGTTCCATATGGTGATACAGAATACTTTGCCTACCTACTAAATTAAGTAGAACTTTGGCTTTTCATTTTCAAATTATTATAGATCAGCAAACCCAATATGCAGACTTCAAAATATTCTATTCAGCCTGGGACAAATTCCTAAGAGTGTGTAATATGTCAAATATATTAAACATATACACACATGAAAATCCTAGATTTGAGTTCCGCCTCTGTCAGTGCCCCAGACAGCTCTCAAAGGCTACAAGTTGAAGACTCATCACCTATCTGATTGAGAAGGAGTTTCCTATACCAACACCATCTCAGATCCAATCCAAAAAAAAATAAATATATAAATCATATAGCCAAAACCCTATGATTTAGGGCAATAAAGGAACTTCCCCCATCAAGATTCTTTTCTTCAATGTGTAACTTAGAAGTGCTGTCCTAGCTAGAAAAGTCCCCTGAGGCACACAGAAGCAATGTTAGATAATAAACAGAGGATATAAATTCAAATTTCACTTTGTATACTTAATAACCTTGAGTTAATCTCTTAAGAGATTCAGTTTTCTCTTCTAGTTTTATAGAGTGGACACTTCTAAGGTGAACTCCAAATCTAAATTTGTGAGATTATGACTTACCCAAAGTCACACAAGCAGTAAATATCAAAGGTGAAGATTTGAATTCAGGTTCTTCCAATGCTAAACTTAATGCTATCCACTATGCCAGGGTATTTTACCTTGAGATAGATACAGATGTGGATATATCTATATATCTATATATCTCTCTATCATCTGTCCATCTGTCTATATATCTATATATTCACATATATTTAGATATATAGACAGATGGACAGATGATAGAGAGATATAGAAAGATAGATGATAGAGGATGGAAAGGTGATGTAGCTATAAATATATAGATATATACAAATGTATTCATGTATAATTGTTTTATCAGACCTGTAATTTTATTATTATTGGACACTATAACTAAGGGTCTTCTTCAGTCAGTGCTGCCTTTTCTGCAACTTCAAATGTTAGACTGTTTCTTGAAGAACTGAAAAGGTAAATGCCTTAGCCAATGTCCCAAGGCCAACGTTCGAATATGTCTTCTTGATGCTAGATATAATAGTAGTTCAACAAAATATACATCTCCATTGAAAGGAGATACTCAGGTGGGGAACAGACAGTAATAATTTATATTACAATTCAGTGTATCATTTCCAACAAGAGAGCCATAAGTTTCTAAGAGATTTAAAATAACATTTTTGAAAATACATGACTTAGATTTCATTAAGAAATCATGAAAATACAGCCTTAATATTCAATATTTATAGGGAAAGTGGTCTAAACAAAATGTCTGTTTTAACCAATTTGGGTGCTAACCTTTAAAACACTTTGTATAGAAGTTAGTTATCTGAAAACTCTGATTGGGAAGAATACATTAACATATTTTAAGGTCAAATTACATCAGGTTCTTTCCAGTAAAAAAAAAAATCTTTAGCATTGTACTAAAATGCTAATATATTTAAAACCTCAGAGACCCAATATCATGATCTTTCAGTATGATTTACTGAAGATGAAATGGATGATATGCAGCAGCCTTTTAGTACCTAGCTTTTTATTCAGAAGGGAAAAAATGATTTTCAGGAGACACTCTTTGGAGGGGTAAAATTTAACTTAGGTTTTTGAATTGGAACTTAATGATTTAAAATGCCAATATGTGCAAAAGTGGGGTCTTAGTTCACCATTACAGGTAGGGAGGTATGTACAGAGCTCTCTATACCTCAGCATGATTCAGAAACACTATCCTCATTTTATGGCTGCAATTAAGGAGACAGACTCAAGAAACAAGAATCATTTTCTTGGTTTCCTTTCTTTTCTTTTCATTTTATGTTTGTTCAGCACCAGTCCCAGACTGTGAACCAAGACCAAACTGCAGGGAAAGCCCATTCATCCAACAAATGTTTATAGAGTAATTACCCTGCACAAGGAACTTTACTAGGCACTATTGGAATACAAAATTATATAAGATTTGTTGCCTCCTTTCAAGGAGCTTCGCCTTCTTTTAAATTTTTTATTGAAAACTAAAGGACTCCCTCGGCTAAACAGAACCCTTTCTTGAAACAAATAGGTTCAGACAAGAACAAATCAACACATTGTCTTTGTCAGTCTCCTCTGGGAGCTGGGTGGTACAATAGGGAAAATGCTGGGACTGATGTCAGGAAGACTAGAATTCAAATCAACCTCAGACACTTACCACCTGTGTGAACCCTGGGTAAGGCATTTACCTCTGTTTGTCCTAGTTTCCTCAACTGTAAAAAGGGTACTAACAGCACCTATCTCCTAGGATTGTTTTGAGACTCTAATGAGATAATATTTGTAAAGCATTCAGTGCCTGGTACTACATGAATTCTTATTCCCTCTTCCTTTTTTTTCTTCCCTTTCCCTTCTTAGATACTATTACCTTCATCTATAAATATATATTTATATACATATATATATACACACACATATATACAAACATATATATATATATATATATATATATATACTTAGTCATTTGCATGTTTCTCACCTTCGAACGTAAGGTCCTTATGGGTAGGGACCAATTTTTGCTTTTATTTGTATCCCAAGGTCTTGGCCCAGTGCCTAGTACTCAGTAAACACTAATAAATATTGGTGAACTGCATGACTAACATTGGCCATGTCCAAAATGTATGCCTCATTCTGCACCTGTAGTCTGTCACCTCTTTGCTTCATCATTATTCTTCCAAGGTCACCTTTGGTTATTGCACTGAAGGAGCTTTCCAAAGAGATAAGGCAAATCCATAAATATCTGAGTCACAAAGCAATATGTTATTTGTGCCAAATGAGCAATACAAACTAAGTGTCATCAGAGTGAACAGGAAGGGTCAGCTATTCCCAAGGATTGGACTAAATGAGATTTGTGCCTATTTCCTGAAACCTGAGATGAGACTCCCTTTTCAGTGACATAAAGTTTAAATCTGCAAAGGGACTTGTCAGCAGCAGTGGCAGATGTTTGAGGCCCTGTGCTATGAATATGGAGAGTTAATGACTACAGGTGGTTATTATACCAAAATGACAAATAAAAAAAAATCCATAAAAAAACCTGAGTGGTTTCTGCTAGCTTTGTTGGCATATTTTCAAACACTGAAAAATGTTGCTCATAAATTATCTTTCAAGTTGATTCCTATTGCTATTGATGCTATTGAAAAGTTTTAATGAACACTCACACCACAATTGGTATTTAATGTTATTGGGGGAAATAAGTGAGGTGTGTTGCTCAAGGATATCTGGGAAGTTTCTACTCTGGGACAGTGAAGGATAAATCTCCTGTTGGATATAGTGTGATCTCAGAGCATACACAAGTGAAGCTCCGAGTTTACTGTGGAGTTGCTTAAGTAGAACTTGCTGGTGGGTTTAGTCAAGGATTCCCTCTAAGCTTCTATACCTGATGCTGAAGGTAAGTCCCCAGAGCTGCTGCCTAAGCCTCTAGCTTCAGTAGAAGCTGAAACACAAGTCACACTAGAGCAAAAACAACAGTAAGATATTTGCCATTCATGGCAAAAGGCCCCATGGAAACAGATCCCAACGAAGTGGAAAGAATCTTGAGTTTGGAGCTACTTGCCACCTGTATAACCTAAGATAAAACACTGCATTACTCTTAGTTTCTTCATATAGGAAATGAAGGAATTGGACTCAATGGCTTCTAAGGTCTCATCCAGTTCTAAATTCTTTTTTTTGGTATTGTTGTTGTTGTTTTGTTGTTTCATTCATCTCTGATTATTTGTGATTCCATTTGGGGTTTTCTCAGCAAAGATACTAGAATGGTTCACTATCTCCTTCTCCAGTTTATTTTACAGATGAGGAAACTATGGTGAACAATGTTAAGGGACTTGCCCAGGAACACAACTAGTAAGTGTCTAAAGCCAGATTTAAACTCAGATTTTCTTTATTACAGGTCTATCACTCTATCCACTGTGGTACCTAGTTGTCCTAGATTTTGTATTTGCATACATACATACATATGTGCATATACACAATGTCATATATAATTCTAAGTAGAAGTACCTCAAAATGGTTCCTAAAAGAGAACAAAAGAGAAACACAACTAGAAATACATTCAAAAATTAATCCTGACTTCCTTGTTTTTAATCTAGTTCAATTAAACAAGCAATTATTAAGTACCTGCTAAGTATAAAACTCAGTGCTAAATGTAGGGGACACAGAGGCAGGATGGAGTCACAAAGATTATATTCTAATGTGGGAGTTAGAAAGGATAAGAATACAGCAGTTATACAGATAAATGTGAAAAATATTTGAAAAGAGAGAGAATTATCAGAATCAACTAAGATTTTCTAAAGGACAGTCTACACTTAAATTTAAGCCTCAAAAGGAAATTAAAGATAATAAAGGGGATGGTGTGGATGAAATGTATATCAGGATAGCTATAGAAGTACATAAAGCCATAGAGTGTAGCCAAGTATAACAGTGTTTCCAGACACATCCAATTCACTCAAGAACACATCCTATGAAAAAACACAAAGAAGGGAGATGATAATGGACACATCAGAAATCAAAGCATAGAAGATATCAGTCATTTGGCAAATCAGAGACAGAATTAGAATCCAGTTCTTTGCCTCCCAATCCAACCTTCTCTCCATAGAGAAACAACGCTGCAACCCCTGTTTCTATTCACCACTTAGGTAGAAGCGCATGTCTTTTCAAGGTCAACCCAATGTGATCTTCCTGGACTTTCCTCTGCCCCAAACAACCAAATTCATTTCTCCCTTTTCCTTGTCTACAGTATTGAGAGCTCCTAAATTTAGTCCTCCACTGTTGCATCTGCTCTAATCAGTTATTGCCTCCAACATTTTTGAAAGATCACTAATGGTGGCTCAGAAATCTGATCCATAGTTCTAACAGTATCCTGGGATGAAATTCAACTAGATCTGATGATTATATTGTGAAAAGGCATCTATCTATTCATTCCATCTTCTCATTTACCCAGAGTTTCAATTTCCTATTGGCCATTTTGTTTTATATTTCCTAGACTGAAGATTTTACAAAAAGAAAAAAAAAACAGAAAGAAAATTAGAGTTGAGCAATTTAATTTTCTCTCCCTTAGCCCTCCTGTTCTGATCCCATCCACCATAAGGAGCTACTGCAGCCTGTCTTTGGCCTTCTAGAATTGTTCAGGGATCAAATAAAAACACAATGTGTATTAAAGTACTTTGAAAATTATAAAGTGCTATTGGTTATGATTCTGGAAGCAAAGACATATGTGAAGATGAATACACAATAGAGACCTGGTTCTGTAAGAAAAATGTTAGAAGTCCTAAAGTCAAGATTCAGCAGAGTAAGGACACAAAATATAAAGCAGCAGCAACAATAGGACATTTGAAAAATCATGTTGGCAACAAGAGGAAGGTCTAAGAAAGGATAAGATGACTACTTTGGTGGACGGGATGATGATAACAGAAAGACTGAGGGAGATATTGTAACATGCCATCAGCCACACAGATTGATCTGGAACCCATGGGCTCTGCTTCCAATTATCCACCAGGAATGGGCAGGATGAAAGAAAAAACATCTAGCCTATCGGGATAATGATTTTAAATTCCCAATAGTTATAACATGATCACTACCTAAAAAGTGAGGGGATTTAAATAAAGCAAAATCTCTCAAAATTTCAAAGGCAGCATTTCTTTTTTTTTCACATTAATTTTGAGTGGGATAGAGCAGAAAAAGGTAAATATAAGCTTATTGATCAGGTCAGACAAACAATCCAGTATTTTTTCTTTACCATGGAAGATATGGGAAAACAAGATTTGGTATTCAATATTCTAAAAACTTAAAAAGAGTCAGGGACAGAGGGAAGACTTCTTTAAAAAAAAGATTCTAATTACATTGGCAGGAAAAAAGTAATGACTATGTAGACTTAATACTGTCTGGTAAAAGTGAGAACTGCTGCTTCTAAAGTCTGATTTTAGTCCTATGCACATGCATAGTGAATTATTCAACAGAAGCTGGCAGAAGTATACCTATTGAACACCAGATGTTGTCTTCTATAGTTATTGGATCTGGTCACATAGTGAAAACAAATTAGTGACATCTCTGGGAACACAGTAACAGGAGACTAGAAGGAGGAGATGATGGACCTTTTGACTTAGCTCTTTTCTTAGTACATCAATAGAAGCCAAAAAGTTGGGAGGGCAAAAGTTGATTATAATACTTGCAAGAGGATCCGGCCAAGTCATCTTGTCAGTTGCTAAGATAAAATTGTTGTGTCTTTCACAAATACTAAAAAAGGGTCACTTGCTGAAATATTTCATTATGCAAACAACTTAAAGGCACCACTTGGACAAGACCGATCATGTAAACTAAAGATTTAAAACATAATGTCTGAGCATTTCCAAGCTGTGTGTGATGTTTCTGTATCGCTGATAAATTAAAAATGCCTTAAAGAAGCAGATTATCAAAGCTTTTTTCCTGAACTTACTTTTTTATTTGATCTATGTTATTTTAAAAAATTCTCAGCTATGAAAATATCCAGTACAGATAATTTTTAAACCTAGGACTGGAATAGAGGGAAGTTACAATTTTTTTTAACATGCAAAAGATTATTTTCAGTTTGTATTAATTTCACAGCAATTACTCATTGTGCTAGCAAAAGAATGATAGAATAAAAGCCTGAGATATCTACTATCTTCATCATGGTTCAATTTAGACCCGATTTCATTGGTGTAGCATCTTATCATCCAGAAATTGTAAACATCAATGTTTTCAGTGCCTCCCAAAAAAATACAAATATTGTTATTTCTCTTCTAAACAAGGAATAGGGTACAGGAGTGAAACCTGTTTCTCTGGATTTTTTTTTCATTTTAGCTAATCTTTTTTAAGTGTTAAAAAACCATTCTGAGTATGGCCTGAAACTCCAAGAGAATAGTAGTCCTTGACATCAAGGAGCTTGCTATCTAGTAAAGGAAGTAAGATAATATACAAATAACTAGAATACAACATAAAATAATGATTTAATGTATATTCCAGTAGCATTTAAAAGTTTACAGCTAGATTAACTGGAGCTAGAAATGAAGGATGACTAGCATTTGAACATGTGAAAATAGTTGGAGGGCAATGCTGGATATAGGAAATACAGAAAATCAAAGACACAGGTGTGGGCAAGGAGATGGTGACTCAGCAGGTGAGAATGAAAGAAGCAGCAAACACTTGAGAGGGATCTTTCTATCACAGGTACTACTAACTTTCTAGGCATTCAAGTGTTCAACTTTGGAATAATCCTTGACTTTGTATGCTCCCTAAACTGACTTCTTTTTCTAATTTCCCTAATTTTGTTCTGAGGTCCATCTAGTCACTTGTGGTTGTACATACTCTTTAATCTGCCTCACTCCATATCCATTCATCATTCAAGTTTTGTCATTTCCAACTCCAACACATCCCTCACATCCAAGCCCTTTTCCACTCATAAAAACTCCACCCTAGTCCATCTCACCTGGACCACTGCCTCCTAACTGGTCTCTCTGAAGCCAGGTTCTCCTCTCTAATCCATCCTTCACATTGTTAAGAAAAGTATCTTTCCTGGGTACAGGGATGACTCTGTCACTCCTCAGTTCAAGACATTTCTGTGGCTTCTTATCACCTCCAGGGTAAAGTTCAAACTCCTCACAGTGGCAGAAAGTTCTTCTCAATGTGATCCTGGTCTACCCTTCTAATAATAGCTAGCATATATACAATGCATACAAATATAGTATATACAGTAACTATGAAGTCCCCAGCACTGTGCTAAGCACAACAACCCTATAAGAAAGAAGCTATTATTAACCCCATTTTACAGTGGAGAAAACTGAGGTAGAAAGAGGTTAATTGACTTGTCTACCATCACCCAGCTAGTAAATGTATTCCTTCCTAATTCCAGCCCCAGTACTCTATCCACTGTACTACCTAGCTTATTTCTACATTTATTTCCCTAAGTTCTAGCAAACCCATTTAGTTGTTTTTCCCACAAATGGAATTCTATCTCCTCCCTCTTTGTCTTTAAATATGGTGTCCTAAGGATGAAATCAGTCTTCTCCTTTTCTTCCTATAATCTTTATCGTTTCCCTCAAGGTTCAGTTCAGAGAGCAAACGCTTCCAGGTCTTTTCTGCTCTTTCTAATTTTAATATTGTCTCCTGGAATTATTTTATATTTATTTATATTGTATTTTATATATTTCATATATATAATAATTTATTTCATAATCCCAATAAAATCTAAGTTTTATAAAAACAAAAGTGACTTGTTATTGCAAGTGCCTAGCACAGTGTCTCGCATGTGAATGTTTAATGAAACTTGAATGAATAAATGAACATGTCTGAAAAGGTTGGTTGGAGCCAGAGCTCCAACTAGAGCATGGAACCTTTAGCAGTAAATTGAAGACTTGAGGTTTTATTCAGTAAGCAATAGACAGTTATTGAAGATTTCAGAGCAGAGGAGTGATATGATCAA